>KN825779.1:0-13584 GCA_000827395.1 Paxillus rubicundulus Ve08.2h10 | reverse complement strand
TGCTCCTGCTCCTGCTCCTGCTCCTGCTCCTGCTCCTGCTCCTGCTCCTGCTCCTGCTCCTGCTCCTGCTCCTGCTCCTGTCCACCCCTGACCTCCATCTCCAGAAAGGCCTGTACCAGCCCAGGTCATTGCCAGAGTTCAGAGAAGCAATCAGCAACGCCAACAAGCTGACTGGAATTGGGACTACCAATGCACTGTAAATGAGGATGCCGCATGAAGGACTCAACACCATGGTGGATAACAACCGGAACCTACAGCAGAAGCTCCTGAACCTCTGGAACTTCCGGAGGAAGCTCTGGAATTCCCAGGAGTGTTTACAGCGTCCACAGGATCCCTTGAGGACTTCATCTTTGCAGGTGCAGCCAACTCCGAGTCCGATACATCCCTCCCAGGGACAATCCAGGAAGCCTACACAGGACCTGACGCAGATCACTGGAAGTCCACCATCAAGGAAGAGCTCCTAAACCTAAACTCCAATCATGTGTACAAGACCATTCCCATTCCAGGAGGTGTCACTCCGATAACCTCCAAGCCCGTCTTCCGCATCAAGCACAACCACACCGGAAATGTTGAGCGCTACAAAGCCCGCATTGTTGCATGGGCTTCACTCAGAAGGAAGGAATCAACTACCAGGAAGTATTTGCCCCTGTGGCAAACCTCAACTCCATCCGGACCCTTATCGCCCTCGCTTCCAAACATGACTTGGAGCTCGACCAAATGGATGTCTCCACCGCTTACCTCAATGGAGAACTGGAGGAGGACCTCTACCTGCTTCCTCTGGATAGAGTCCCTATCCAACATGGGTATTGCTGGAAACTCTGGTGCTCCCTGTATGGACTTAAGCAAGCTGGACAGACTTGGAACAAGACCCTAGACAAGAAGCTTGGAGAACTCGGATTCACTCGCCTCAATGTGGAGATGTGCCTCTATGTCTTCTGGAAGGATGGGAAAGTTTGTTTTCTGGTTGTTTATGTGGACAACCTACTCCTAGCAGCTTCCTCCAGACAGTTCATGAACTCCATCAAAGCCAAACTTTTGGCAGCCTTCAAAATGTGCAACCTCGGAGAAGCCAAATACATCCTTGGAATCAAGGTCAACTGGGACCACAAACTCCGCACCATCTCCTTGTCACAGCGCCAGTACTCCTGGACCATCCTAGACCACATTGGAATAACCACCTGCAAACCCGTCTGGACTCCGATGGCACACAACTCCCAGCTCTCCACTACAGATCCAGAAAACAATCAAATCCTCCCAGAGATGGTTATCAAAGGCCAAAAAGTCTCCTATCTCACTGTCATCAGCTCCCTGATGTATCTCATGCTCAGAACACACCCAGACATTGCATACACAGTCAGAACGCTCAGCTGGTTCAGTGCTGCACCAAAGCAAATGCAGTGGGAAGCGGCGAAACACGTATTCCAGTACATCCAAGCCACCAAGGACATGGAACTCTGCTTTGATGGCTCTGAGGTGTCTATGGACATGGACTTTCAGGGGTACTCCAACGCAGGTTGGTCTCAGGACCTGGACAACTCCCACTCCACTTCCAGATTCCTTTTCCTCAGCAATTGCAGAGCTATCTCCTGGTCCAGCAAACAGCAGAGCATGGTTGCGCTCTCCACCACAGAGTTGGAGTACATCAGACTTAGTCTCACCGGACAACATCTCGCATGGCTTTGAAGCTTCTTCAAAGAAATCGGACATTGACAAAAGGGGCCCACCGTCCTCCACTGCGACAATCAAGCTGCCATCATCCTAAGCTGTGATCCTCAATTCCAAGCACGGACTAAGCACATCCAGCAGAAGTACCACTTTGTCCGAGACGACCTCATCGGAAAGGGGGAAACCGTCATCCACTATGTTCCTACAGACAACATGGTAGTGGACATCCTTACGAAGCCTCTCATTCAAGAGCAGCACTGGAAATTTGTTCATGGCATGGGACTATGAATGCACTCAAGTGGGAGTGACAGAATACAGTGAACTCCGCAACCAGAACACTGACACTGACTCCACACTTCTGGAATGTCAGAGTTCATACCCCTGCTCTGCCACCAGGTGGATCCGCTTGGACTTTCAGCGTTCACTCAGAACTCGTATGGAATTCACGCAGACCTTTATCATACTTCATAATCCTTTTCTTGTCATTGCTCTGGAGCTTCCAGGGACACTCCATCACTTTCTTACATCACTTATTTCCCTTTCCCCCTTGTTCCTGTTCCTATCCCCTTTATTATCATTAGCGAGTGCTTCTCCACCCACTCTGCTACATATATATACTTACTTTTCACTTTGGATTCCTCAGTTGTTCTTTGCCCCTCTTTGGCAGTGGCTGAGTCTGGGCAATCACTGCCCTATTATAGAGTTTTTGTCATGCATATGCTGTGACCATGCTTTCAGGGCATGCAGCTAACCCCACTGAGGACCACCTCAACAAAGCACTTTATATCTGTTTCCCATAGTCCTCAAAGTACACTGTAGTTAGTCTTTGGTTACTCAAAGTTGACTCCAGTTTCAGCTCCCTGAGTTGACCTACTGGATGCAATAGCACTTCTACAAACTTCTGGCTTGAGCACCTATTCCACATCCTTTATGTTCCTCAATTTGTTATTGATACCCTATCATTCTTAGCAAGCACTTCTCCACCCATCACAGTACATCTATACTTACCTTTCCTTTTGGATTCCTCAGTCATACTTTGCCCTCCTTAATAACAAAGTACAGTGAACTCTGGAACCAGAACACCAACTCCAGAGTCTTGGAAACCTAGAGATTGTATTTCTGCTCTGGCACCATGCAGAATTGCTCAGAGTCAAGTGGTACATGTCAATTATTTATGAAAATCACAATAGTGAAGATCATGAATAGTTTTCTCATAACACACCAGGAATTTCAATGTTTTAAGGGTCCATTGAGAAATATTATATTTAAAGGGTCAACAGAATAACTGCAAAATATTTTGTTATGTGAAAAATTATCATTGAGGTAATGTTAAGTCCAGTTCCTCCAGGCTGTCCAGAGTTGTCAGAGGTATGGCAGCAGATGTTGGCTTCAACTTATATGTTGTGCCCTTGCCCAAGTTCAGTTTGGTATTTCAGAGGTGCAGAGTTGTGGTGGAGTAGAGTGGTCAGAGGAGGGGTCAGAGAACAGAGGGTTGGAGTGATGACAAGAAGGCTAGCTTCAAGTGTTGAGAGAAGGACTTAAGTGGACAGAACAGAGGAATGATCAAAGTGAATATTCAAACTGCAGAATACAGAATACAAGGAGGGTTTATATACTACAGTGACAAGTAAACACAGAGGGCACCAGAGTACTGGAGTGGAATGGAATGTGGGTCAAAGTCATCAGAAAGATAGGGAATGTGTCAGGAGGAGTCAAAACAAGTCAGAATGGAATGAATCAGAAGGTGGAATCATTATATATGTCAAATGTCTGTCAAAGTATGAAGGATGAGGAACAAGGTACAGAATTGGGAGTATTAGAGATAAGCAGAAAGGCAGACTTGATAAGCAGAAAAGCAGAGTTGCACATAGGTGGAAAAGCAGACTTAGTATAGGCAGAAAAGCAGAGTTGGTCTGGAGTAGGTTCTGGAGGAGTAAAGTTGACTTGTGTGACATGGGATATGACAGGTAAAAATATAATATTTAAGAGGTCATAAAATGTGATGTAGAATATCAAATTCTGAGTGGTATTATGAAATATATTATGAGGCCCTCAAAAAAATGAAATGCCAGCAGCAGCTCTGTTGCCATGGTCCTGTAGCACCAGAATTGTGAGTGCCTACCAGATACTATTATTGGACCAGTGTTGCAAACAGCCCCAGAGTTACAAATCACATTTCAGGCAACAACACACCACATCTATCACTACTTTTAGTCTGAGTATTTCTAACAATAGTCTCTATGATGTGGTTCCAATTTTCATTTGTAAAAATTGGTACAGTAGAAGTTACAGGAGTGGCATATAGATCTAACAAAGGTATTTTTGGGCATAAGATCACCCAGATCACCCAGATCCCACAGAATGACTGTCCCCAGAAAACAGACCCATCAGGTCCATGTATATCCCCAGTACCCGCATGGGTTTTCGAAGGATTTTAGATGCGACGGTCGAGCGTAGTAAAAGGTAGGAGTGCTGAGCATGACTTTGGTCTGAAAAAGGCAATCACACTGGTGGCAGACCGTGGCACCATTGGAGCTCCGCTTCAGCCACCCCAACCGGAATCATCAATATATTCTCTGCTCAGCCAACATTCCCAATTCTATTATGAAATGTACTAAGCCTTGAAAAGCATTGAAGTTCCTGGTGTGTGAGAATCTTTTACATAACAAAATATTTTTGCAGTTATTCCGTTTACCCCTTAAATATAATATTTTTCAATTCCACTCTGAAATCTATTCTCATGCCCTCAAAACGTTGAAGTTCCTGGTGTGTAAGGATTACTCAGCAATACATACGCCAGCAACCACTGCGGGCCGCCACCAAGCCCATGGTAGAAAATATTAAATAATCGGCACGATTACTGGCAACACAACTTCGGAATTCTCTGAAGCACTCGACAGGCTTGTGGACGAAGAACAGGTCGTGTGAGCGACGCCTATCTGTCCCTGCCACATCGACACCGTCATGAATATCGTGTGCCATGCTTGGCGTGCCCTGCACAACTCGTTTCTGCAAGGCTCCCTGCATTCACAAGCCTCGTGTTCGAAGCATTTCGCTGGTTGCTTTCACCCCAGAAATTCACCCAAGTCGATATCGACACGGACTAGAAGGATATCATCAGTCTCTTCGGCCCCAGCTCAAGCGTTCGTATTGATCTGCACACCCTTGCGCCTCGCTCACACTCAAAACCATAGCCAACAGGATGCTTCGTACCCTCCGCGATCCATCCTAATCGTCAACAAGCTCAGGACAGAGCCAGTCACATATGCTATAGACGAGCTTCTCCGGTTTGGATTTCTTCATACCCGACCCCCTCTAACTCATGGCGTGGTAGACATCTAAAAAAGACCCACCCAAGTGTCAAAGTGTTCGCAGAGGATCGATCGGACATCCCTGAAGGAGCAGAGGTTTGGCGACCGGGGCCGCAGTCGGAGAATATAGACCTGGTGGTTACTCTAGGAGGAGATGGGACCATCTTGCATGCAGCATCGCTTTTCAGCCTTGGAGCTGTCCCACCAGTACTGAGTTTTTCTATGGGCACCCTAGGGTTCTTGCTGCCTTTCCGTAAGTTTATCAGTGTCCTGCAGCACGCTAAGACTAAGCACATCGCCTGACACAGACATTGACGATTTCGCGAAGGGTCTTGAGGCTGTCTTCCAGGGCAAGACAACTCTATTGAACAGAATGCGCCTTTCGTGTAACTTCTACGATAAAGACTCGCGTAAGATAGGATCAGATGGTGCGTCGTCCAAACCTGAAATCACCGCCAACGTGTACTGACCACGCAACCTGTTTCGCGACATCAGAATGGCAAGTGATGAACGAAATTGCGCTGCATCGTGGTTCGAGCCCTCACCTCAACACCATCGATATTTACGTCGATGGTCAACATCTGACGGAGGCAGTGGTACGTGTCACTGACGTACTATCAAACATGGGTTGATGTTGTAATAGTCTGATGGCGTGATCGTGTCCACGCCTACAGGCTCGACTGCTTACTCACTCTCAGCCGGTGGGCCCATCGTGCATCCATCCCTGAGTGCTGTAATCCTCGTCCCCATATGTCCCCGGAGCCTATCTTTCCGCCCGCTAGTATTCCCGTCATCATCTTCTGTGACTCTGCAGGTACGTCCCATTTTGGTCTCCACGACCCGCCAGACAATGTGGCCTTATCGTTCTTGGCTCTCAGATTAGCGACCGCAGCCGTGCTGCAGCAGGTGTTTCGATGGACGGACGTGTGTCTCATGTACTAAATCCGGGGGATTCGGTGACAGTGCAAGCATCGCCCTATCCTGTTCCGTGCATCAATCGGTCATCCATCTCTGGTGATGGAGAAGGGCGGCAAGGGGAAGGCGTAGGCCCAGGAAAGGAGGATGACTGGGTCAGGGATATCAATAATTTGTTGCAGTACAACGCAACATTCCGGAGTAAGGCGCTCTTGAGGTATAGCCGCAAGTAGGTGCTTCCACACAACTACAATAATGGACGAGTCTGTTGGTTCTTCCATGACTCTGCCTCCAAATGTATGTCGAGTCAAACAATAATTTTAGGGGTACCTTTTCCTCCTAACTGCTGGGCAGGTAGCGAAGACCTCCCTCGATCAGGCGTCTTCCAGTGACCACAGATATCAATGCCCGACGTCGAGGAACTGCGGCGGATGCTATGGTTATTGCTGTGACTTTCACTCTGATGTAGGGTACTCAGGCGTGAGCATACACAGACCCAATCACCACAGCGATCGTGAGCAGAGCGCACTGGATCGTCGATGTCAAGGCCAAGGGTGTGCATTCCGTGTTTCTCGAGTCCATTGGAGTCGGTTATCTTTTTGCCTTAGAGTTCTTTAACCCACAGGTTCCTGGAACGTTTGAACTCTAAGTCCGTACAGCACGTTACGACTTCATTCCATCTTGGCGCCGATCAGCAGATCTGAGAAAAGATCTCGGGCGGTTTATGCAGGCTGCACATTAAACGTTGTGGAACTGCAATACATAAGACTCATACATGGAATTTAAATCTAACATTGATTCAAATGAAGCTATTGGTATAGTTATAACGGTGGAATGAAGCTAGGGTATCGTAAATCGTCCAGAGGACCTGAAAGAGTCATTCGTACAGGGTCCATTCATGAGGCTGAAATACTACTAGCTGCTCAAGGAACCATGGAGCTTTTGCATTATCCATCGGGGGCTAAGCTTCCCTGCAGTTGGCCCAGGCGTAGGGGAGCTAGTCCGTGAGTTTCTATCCGTAGGGTGCGACGATGACGGTGCCTTTTCGTCGTACGTGTGGCTATCAGGTCCCCGATATGCGGGTGCGGCTTCACACTCGCTCGTGCCAGTGATGGTGATACTGGGAATGTCAACGGTGGTGTGTATGTCGATGACCTCATAGCGCGACAGATGCAAGATTATCTTTGGCCACGCAGCGGCGGTGATCCCGACAGACTGTCTATGAGTGCCGTTGATGACATTCAGAGACAACGTGATAGCGGAGTCTTGGAGCTGCTTTAGCGGTGAAAATGCATTCCGAGCATGAGCAATGGCTTGCTGCGGTCGGTAGGTTAGGGGTTATGCTGCTGCGGGGGAGTGACAAACTGACCGAGTAGCTTTCCGCCACTGGGACGTACATCATCCCTCCTCCGTGACGGTAGGTGATGATGTCTACGTGAGTTGCGCCATGGCGAGGGGAAGGTTTGTGCTGAGATATGGTTTGGTAAGGCATGGTTGAGGTATATCAAGCTGATATGCGTTTGAGTCGGTTGGGTCGCCTGTTGCAGGACAGATCCAAACCCATGGTGTATAATTTATAGACCCACAGACGCGTCTCAGGTTGCGGGCTGTTCGAGCAGTGCTAACTTAGGAGCATCGCCTCGACAGCGCCAGTGCGCCACAGGACTAAACTGAGACTTGGACCCCACATTCCATATTTGGGTTCCCGCTTCCAGAAAACCAAGGCAGTTGTGCAGCAACTTGGTGCTGTATTCATTGTTGCAATTATAACGTTCAGTGACTAGGCGTAGAGACAAGAAATGCATTGATTGTATTGTAGCACCAAATTAAATTTTGATTTTTTCGATACCATTGTTCTTAAGCTTCCTGGTCGACGAGCAACGAAAACAAACCTGGTCCACTTGTCTTCGCTCTAATGTGGGTCGCTTTGGAGACTGCCTTACCCTGCTCCGACTTTGGTTTCCTCGTCTTCTTTTGTTTCTCCACTCTGTATGCATCTTCTAGTGATGGCATGCAGGCCTCCCACAAGCCCTGTGGGGGCGCATTCGCAGACAAAGGAGTAGTTCCAGTCAGGTATGAATGGAATTCTATCCCGGAAAGTGCCTCAACGTTGGCTGGCACCCGTTCCGACAACAAGAGCACTTGCGATAGGAGTTGAATCGTTTCGATCGCCATCACTACCTGGGCCAATAGCTGTATGTTTCGATTGGTTATTGGCACGTTGGCGTCAGTATTATCGGAGCGCTCCGCCACGCCGTCCCGAGCTAACGACGCCATGTAGAATGTAAGGAAAGTGCGAGCTTCCTGGTGTGTCCACCTCTCTTTCTCCCTGTCTTTGTTCATCCCACTCTCTGCAGCACGAAGGTGGAGGGTATGTACCAGCCACCTCACAACGAGGACCGCCATCAGCCGTTCCGAAGGGAGATCCCTTACAGCAGGAACGTTGCTCTCCAAGATCTGCAGGAAAAGTGACATCCGTTCCTTCAAGCTTCTAAGCTGGACCGGCACCCAGGCTTCTAGATCAACGTAGCCGCTGAAGCCGGAGGAGATCATAAGTGCCGCGAGGTCCGGGACAGGTACCTCCTCCGGGATTATTCGAGACCCGCGACGAACGTACTCGATGACACACTTTGAACTTGGTCGTAGTCCGGACCGAGGACGAGACGAGATGGACGTGGGAATTTCGGAAGGGTCTTCCTCGGCATGTAAGCGCTGAAGCTCGCCACGCAGTGGAGCGAGGAGATCGACGTTTTCATCATCTGAGAAATCCTCTTCGATAACGTCGATAAGTTCGTCGGGATCCTCTTCGTCCTCCCAGCCATCCTGAGAAACACTCCCATCCTCTATCCAAGGCTCCTCTGCGGGCGGTTCCGGAAGCCCCACAGCATCTTCCAGCAAAGCATATATCCAACGCCGAATGGGTCGGCCAACGGATCTCGCAACATCTTCAACGTCAGGGTTGTCGAGGAAGATTCTCGGCCAGAACGTTCTTGTACTCAACACGTCCGTGAGCTTCGGCTGAAACTTCCCTGAGCGAAAAGCTTCCAGGTACATTGTGCGCAGCCTCAACAAAACGCTGTCCAGCAAGACGCCATTATTGCTGTCGGGCTCTTGACTTTGTGAAAGCGCTCGGGAGAAAATTGACGGCAATGGACATGTACCATCTCCGTGCAGTGCACAAATTTCCGTCGGCCACAAGCTGGCAGGACCATACAGCTCTCCTTCATATTTATCAATGGCGTACTGGAGTGCGGCATTGACAATCCTATCCACGATGTCATCAACTTCGCCTGGTGCCAGGCTGTTCGGGGAGCGAACAAGCAGGGAATTCACTGCACGGTCTATCAGGTCCATTACCGACCCGACCTGATGCCTGGCTTTACGCTTTTGTGTGGATGAATTCAGAATAGTGGAGAGCGTGTTGGCGGCATGAGTGATGCGTTGTGAAAGCGTGAGATTTCGTTCGAAGAATAAAGATTGTACGTTGCGCTGAGTGGATGAAAGGTTCGAGAAATCATTTCCCACTAATGAAGCGAGTAATGGAAGAAGAGTGATTGGTATTTTCAGGTGTAAAGCGAGTGTTGATGGGGTATAGACTGTTACGGAGAGGGCAAGGTCCGCTGTCAGTGTGTTCTCTGGTGGGATTAGTCCTCGTGCCGTCCGCTGTTGCGCAGCCACGGTTCGCTTTTTAGTCTTATTGTTCACCACAGTCTGAAAGTCTCCGCCTTCGTCTCTATTTGCAGTCGCAGGTTGATCGACAGGTAATGGCACTGTCCACACCATTTCGTCTAGCGAAATGTAGCCTGCATATTGACCAGAGTTGAGGATGACGAAGTCAGAGTCATTGCCGACGACGTAAGCTCCGAGCCGTCCTGCAAGCTCGACTGCGTACGGATCTCCTTCTTCGTCAGCGAAGTGTACCTGCAACCCAGACTTTTCCCTTGCGAGCCTTTCCAATGTTACTACGCACGACTGAAGGACGAGTGGGGGGAGAATACGATTTTCATGGAGGAAGCTCGGGGTTGATCGGGAGGTTGGTGAGGTTCGGAAAAATAGTAACGAACGTTCGACGTTCGTACGGTTAAGTCGGCTGATCAGAGTCGGAATCTTGAGCTCTGGAGAGGGTCCTAGCCGTGACAGACTAATGAGAAACACAGAAGATAGCGTTACAGGTCAATATGACACCTACCATCGAACACGAAATAGACCTCGAGGCCTATTGCAACCCAGGCCCTTACCACCTGTTCAACATATTGTGCAAAAGCTTTATATTCTCCTCCGTATACCCAAGGAAGGCGGGATTGTTCGTAAAGCTGGTAGATGAACCTATACCACGTCTGAGGCTGAGTTTCCTGCTACAACGCAGCTGGCCGCAAGCCATGTCACTCACGACCAACCATCGACGACGATCGTCGTTATCCCATTACCGGAATCATGAGCTAGGGGGAACTGGATGGTCTTTCCGAGAACACGTTGGTTCTCCCGCAGATATGTGGTGAGGCCGTGAACGCCCATAACAAGTCCACAGCGTGCGCAAGAGGCGAATGGGTGGATTGACGAAATAGGAAGTTGGCAAGTTCAAGTTGTTGGCCAATGTTGATCGATGATGTTGATCAGTCGTGTCTGCAGTAAGTGTTCGTGTTAACTTGTTGACTGGCAAGATTTTTACAGTGCCCCTCTGCATGCTTTTGCTTTTGAAAGCTACAGACTCTCCACAGATAGCAGCACAGATTGTCGTCACTTGTGGCGCGCCTTGGCATCTAGGTGGCCCTGCCTCTTCTGGGAGGGCTTCAAGTTGGAGGTGCCCTCCATCATGCAACTTCAATCACTGGGCCCAGCAATTTGCCGTAATCGTGTTGGCTAGATTGGTATACTTTTTTTGCGCTATCAATGGCAAGGTGCCACGAAGACGCCATCACCTGAGAAGGCACTCGCCAGTGCAAGGGCAATTTCTACAAGATCTAGGGTCCTTAATCGCCCCACTCCAACTGGTACACAGGGTTTGCAACTTGGACTACACGGAAATTTCCTCTACATTTACTCTCCTATAGTAGCTACCTATCTCGCCTTCCAGCCGCTCTCACATTTGACGATAGGCTCCACCCTTCTTATCCGTCATTCTCCACATCACGCATACCCTGTCACGAAGACTCGTATAGAATAACGAGGCGATGTATTAGGGGGGACGCGTCGAACCTTAGGTAATAGCCGAGGACTTGTATAAGTTCCGCGGCCTTCGTATGACGCGAACCAGTGGGTTCATCCGCATCACGGATTCATGGTTCGAGCAATGCAGGGACACATCTAGGTTCCAGTATGAGCCTCGGAAATCCAGCCCTCCAAGACCATTCTCCTCTATCTCCACTGCGAATACCACAGAGGCCCGCTAGGCCGGCGCCCGCCAGTCATCGAACTTGGCTAGATATCATTAAGGACCACTGACATTTCAATTTCTCGTGCGGCCACTGCCCGGATCTGGCTAGTTCTTTCAAGGTGATCATCATTGGCACTTGTTCCAGTGGATTGACAGGAAATGGTATTTCCCGGCCCCACCGGTCAGAGATTCCATATGAGCAAGCTTGGTGGCTTCTATCCCGTTACGCTGAGCGCACTTCAGTTGCAGGTTATATCGGTGCCCATCAACATTTCGAGGCGGTGGCACGTAGGGGCACGTGTCTCGTAAGAAAACACGCTGATGCGTACATTTGTGAGCCAATGATTCAACGAGGCAACGTGAAGCCGTAATACTACAGCCCTGTGCTTGACGGCCATACTATCCTAACCCTCATCAGGGAAACAGTGGAGTGATGGTGTAACCAGATGAATCTTACAAACACACATCAAATATGATGTGGAAGAATAAATATTTATATGATATTATCAGATCTTCATCATAAAGACGCTTGAATGATCCTCTGACACAGGAAAGACAGTTCACTGATGAGGCTATATAATTCTAGGCTGACATTTTGAGAGTATATCAACCATTATCATTTGCTATTCAGTCCAAACTCAGTTTGGCATTCATTGAAAAGATATTCATAATAATTTTGTAGCTCTGAAAAAGGAATATCTCAAGTTGTCATAATGTCATGATATTGTAATTCTATTACACTTGCTGGCCAGACATACATCACAATGATATGCAATGATATTCCATGAAATTAGACTGATCAAACTACTTCACTCTGATACTCAGCTACCTACCCTTGTCACAAATATCATGGAATAGTTTTGAAACCAACCAAAAGCATGGGAAATGATTTGCAAGCACTGTACAGTACATATTATACAAACCCACCCTCTGCTGCTTTTCAAGTTTCTTCACTCTTGTCCTCTGATTTCTTCTTCAAAGGCAGAGTCGCTACCCAAGGTGAGTCCATCACTGGTAAGTCCAATAAGTTGTGTGAATAAGATTGTAAGTGATTTTCTCTCTCTCTCTAATTTTCACATTTTTGTAGTTTTTAAGTATACTAGTAGTCTACAATGGTAGTCTAGATCTTTTAAGGAATGAAATCATCTTTCACCTATGAATGTTGAATATGAATATGAGTGGAGTGAGGTTCAATTTTTTTTCTGAACATCACTTTCAAAACATATTCCCTGATATAAATGATCATTCCAGATAATGGCTGTAAGTATGTCAGAATAGATCAAGAATGTAAACACTCCCAGAGTGCTTCCCATTGCAGTGATAACAGCCATGATCATTAGTCATCATAGTGATTTGCTGTACCATTTTGACCTTAGGTTTGTCAATTTGTTGAAAATCTGGATTGATCATACCCCGATTTCTTATCAGGGCACATCTGCAAGGACATTTTTTCTATTTTGTGACATGTGACAAACCTAAGGTCAAAATGTTACAGTATATGAACTATCAAGTATGACTGATAGTATTTAATCTATGCTGCCATCACTGCCTAGAATTATATGGCATGATCAATGTGTATATCATTCTGATGCTTATGTACTTTTTATAATAGGCAATGTCATATATGGGCTTATCGCTTCTTCATGATTCTCCTGATGCATCTACTTGGCAGAGCTGCCCATTTGGCATTCAACATCTAACACCTCAATTTTCATTATTTCTGTCAAACACTTTGTACATCCAATATATACCATCTACAATTCCCAAGTCCAATGACTGACATTCAAGCTGTGGTTGTTGAGATCACATTTGAGCTGACAATTCAGTGTGATGAGCTCAAGAGTCATGCCTGCTCATCACATGCTGAGGTGTACCATGGCAGAGTTTTGAAACGACTGGAGTATGGGTTGGTGACATCAGTGCAGCCAGTGACATGCAGTAAAGGGAAGCAAGCTTCCTCAAGGGATACAAAATACAAATCCTGACTGCAGCAGGCACTTGCAAAGCTTGGAGATGGCACATACAAGACAATGACTGCAGCCACAAATGCCCACCAGGTATGTGAGGCAGGTGGCCACAGGCCTCATGATAGAAAAGGCTGATTAGACAAAATAGGTTGCTCATCAGACACTCAGTGACAGAGCTAGTGGGTTTCACCAGAGTTGCCAGGAATCTGTGAGTAACAGTCAAGTTCTCAGCACTGCAGAAGAGAAAGTCATGACCAACTGGCTGAATTTCATCTTGAGTACAGCCACTCCACTTTGACAAAAACTATAATAGGGCAGTGATCGCCCAGACTACTAGGGATTAGCTAGGAGT
>KN825778.1:0-13585 GCA_000827395.1 Paxillus rubicundulus Ve08.2h10 | reverse complement strand
AGAAGAGCTACATGACATACAAGACAGGATACCAGAATGTTGTGAAAAAAATTATGACATTATCTACTCCTGACCCTTGGCCATACCCTGTTGCAACCTAAGGAGCTCAGCTTGAGCAAGGAACATTTGGGTCTGGTGCTCAAATGTGTCAGACTCAGCATTCCTCAGTTGAATCTGTGCTTCAACTCGCTCCTGATCCCGCTGATGTACCACAGCGGCATTCAGCTGCTCAGCCGCATGTTTCTCTCTGTTGAGTGAATGCTCCTCTGTGAAGCAGGCGTGGTCAAACTTGAGGCGCAGCTTTTCTAGCTTGAAGCTGGACGAGTGGGCCTTGTCATCATCAATTGCTGCCATACCTGTATCCAAGACGTCCCAAATGGTCTCCCGCGTCGGCACCACAGTTTTGGAACACCTCGAAGTGGAGGTGGCAGCAGTGGGCAAGTCACTGGTGGACTCAGAAGAAATTGGAATACCACTGCTCACAGACAGCCCCATTGGCTGACACATACCACTGACCAGGGTATCCACTTGCTGTACAGATGGGCCAAGAATATCACCCTACGTACAGTGCAGGTGGGCCGAGTCACTTCAAAATTTATTACACTTGGCTGACACCTGCACCACATCATACATCCCCCCTATTGTGCGCATGGGCCGAGGATGTCACCCTATGTACAGTGCGGATCAGCCAAGTCACTTCAAAATTTATTACACTCGGCCGACACCTGTATCCCATCATACATCCCCCCTATTGTGCGCATTGGCCAAGAATCTCACCCTATGTACAGTCCGGGTGGGCCGAGCCACTTCACAAATTATTACACTTGGCCAACACCTATCTACCCCCTCGGCCAACACCTATCTACCCCCTTGGCCAACACCTACATCTACGTGGACTTGGCCGATGTCCGCTGCACCGTGATATGCGTCATTTTGACATCGTCTGTTCTACCTACTTCTACATTAAAATTGACTGAAGGGTCTGTACTGTTTTCATGGACTTTGGAAGGCAGGTCAGCGTTTGTGCATCAAACATGACCAATGGCACTGTTGACCGTGTGATCATGTCAATGCTGGTCGTCAATCATGTCGCTAGGCGTGGAAATGGTGGAGAGGCTGCTATGGGCTGACAGAGCTGTTTTACGAGAGATCAAAGGTTGTTCAGTCTTGACTTTCATTCCTGGGATGTTCAACACAGTAACTGAGGTCTGAAAATGGATGTCTTGAACATCAGTACAGTGTGTAGATATTGAGAGTTTAACTGACCTTCGTCATTACTCTTGGGCCTTCCATCACCACATCTGGCATGTTGTTCTTGGTGTTCTCATCCTCCAGTTCAACATCCTCATCCCCAGTGTTCTCAACCTCGGAGGATGTGACATAATCTTCGTCATCAACTGCATGCTTATGCTTCAAGGTGCCACCCTCTTGCACGGCATTTGATATGCTGTCATCAAACTCGATGTTGCTGTCATCATTCATGACAAAGTCAATCACCTAATAAATATATTTGAGATTCTGTACTAGTAGGTGAAACCCGAAACTCACTTGGCCTTGTTTTGGGTTACTAGGCTGCATTGCTGACTCCCGTTCTTGAGAGTCATCCTGCTCATCGTCACCAAAACCACCAGCAATGTTGACATTGGGAACAGGCTGGAACTTGAAGGTGCCAGTAGGTGTGGAAAGTGGCACAGAATAGGCCTGAGAGCTGGTGGTGGTCACCTTTGTGCAAATACTGGATGTAGTTCTAGTCTGAGTTGACGGCGGTGGAACATTTGAGTTGGTAGAGGTTGATTGGATGAGCATTGAGCCTGGGCCCTGCGAAAAGCTTCCTTTCGAGCTGGCCTCAACAACACTTGCCCAGTTGTTGATTTTCCCAGCCAATGATGTCTTTTTGTTTGTCCTAATGTTCCAAGTACAGTTGAGGAAATACAAAGTCGACTCAGTCAGAATTAACATGGTAGCAGTTGAGGTGTCAAGGTGCACACCTGTCAGTTCCTTGTTTGAGCATACTGCCACATGCTGATCCATCATGCAAATCATGATTCTTTGGAGTCCGAGCATGGCTGATGTCTTCGCGAAGCCTCATGTTTGTGGACTTCTTCAAAGCCTTTGCATTTCCAACAGCCTTGCCTTCGTCAGCTTGACAAACTTCAACATCTCGTAATGTGATGAGGTGAGCAATTCCTTCAAGTCAGTCCTGTCTGTATAGACTCAGAGAGTTGGAGGTCGTTACTTCACCTGCTGCAGACATTGCCTCACTGACAGGTTCGTTCACAGTGACAGTGTCCTTCTTCTTGAAGACCTTTGGCCGTACAGGCTTTGGCCTTGCAGCGGCAGTAGTTGCCTGGGCAACCTCCATTGTGCTTTCCATTTCACCAAGATGCTTGTAGCCTGGCTGGAGTGCTGCTGCTTGTGTGGCCTTAGCATCTTTCGTGCGTTGGTCGTCAGCCTGTTCCTCAGCAGAGGTGCATTTCTTTGTCTGAGCCTCAAGAACAATTTGACCCAGATGTTGAGTAGCGTTCTTAGCATGAGTACGACAAGGAGAGGCAGGAGGAACACTGGCAGTGGCAGAAGAAGACGGCATGATGATTGAGCTGTAAGACTTTGAAAGGCTTTGGCAGTGGTGGATAACAACAAGGGACAGTAAGAATTTTTATCCTGCTTTTAAGAGTTCCCAACAAGCTAAAAACCTTGCACATGTTCACTAGCTCTTCCAATTTGACAACACATCTTTTTCGTTTCCCCTCATTATTGCATTTCAGTCCACTACCATGCGCAGACATGATAGAGCCTCAACTCAGACACCCCACCATGTTGATTTCAATGCACTTTGGTACCCTTGTGACAAACCCGGTTGCAAAAGGTGGTTTCACAATCAATCTGGCCTTATGCAGTACAGTCACACAATACACCCACAGTTCATCATCCCCCATCGTTCGGATTCACCAGACTTGGAGAACAATACACAGGATGTTCACTCAGACGAACCACCCGCACCTGATGCATTGGATCCACCACTCAATGCGGTGTTTTTTTGGCCCAGGCAACATGCTATACCGTAATGATCATCCCAGTTTGACAGGTTCATACTCGTTGTGACATAGATCCAAACAACACAGAACTGATCTTATATTTCCAAGGGCAAAAATGCAATGCTGGTGGAAACCCTCTCCCTGATGGGTCACCTCCCCCACCTCGTGTTGTGAGGTCATCGCAAGACTGGACACCGTATCGTAGCCGACTTCCTCTTTACTCGGAACCAGATGCTGGCAGCACAGATTGACATCTTACTCGACATTTGGGCCGCTTCGCTGCTCCAGCTGGGTGGGCACCCATTATTTGCAAGCCATAAAGACTTGTACAAGACAATAGATAATACTCCCCTTGGTGACATCAAGTGGGAAAGCTTCCAAGTGAAGTACACCAGCACAGTGCCAGAGCAAGGCAGTGCACTACCATGGATGTCCAATGTCTATGATGTTTGGTACCGAGATCCTATATATGTTGTCCGAAACATCCTTGAAAACAGGGATTTTGCCAAGGAGATGGACTACCGGCCATACCAAGAATTTGAGACCAAGAACAATGAGCAACATTTTGAAGATTTTATGTCAGCAAACTGGGCCTGGATGCAAGCAGTACATTTTTGCCCTTCAACGCTAACCTCAAGTCCTCATTATTCAAACTACAGGACATTATTGCAGAGGACCGAGAAACACTAGGTTCAACATTTGTCCCCATCATTCCCGGTAGCGACAAGACCACGGTATCAGTAGTGACTGGGCAAAATGACTACTACCCATTGTATCTTTTGATCAGGAACGTCCATAACAATGTTCACCGTGCACACCAGAACACTTTAGTTTTAATTGGTTTCCTCGCTATGCCAAAAAGTAAGTTCTCTTCTCCAAATCCTCCATCATGATTCCCTGGGTCCTTGCTTCATTACTGAATACTAGTGCAATGTGTTAGCTATGCAGGAGCATGCAAACACAGCCTCATTCCGCAAGTTTTGGCGACAACTCTTTCATATGTAGCTCAGTCGGGAGGATACTCAGTTCACTCCGGCCAGCAATGAAGGTTCCCGAAGTCACAATTTTTGGTGATGGCTACTACCAGCATGTGATTTACAGACTTGGTCCCTACATTGCAGACTATGAAGAACAAGTCCTATTGGCTTGTATTGTACGGAACTGGTGTGTGAAGTAAGTCTTTGACCTTTTATCCCTATGACTTTATTGTACTAAATGTTTGCTTGCAGGTGTCTTGCATTCCATGGTGATCTTGATGCCAAAGCCCTCTTGCGCGATTGATGGCATGTGGATGCTCTTGTTGAAGAGTTCACACTCACAGAACTTTGGGACCAATATGGAATTGTTGGTGATCTTGTCATATGTATTATCACACATCTCATTCATGATAGCATGCATTGATTTGGTACTATATCAGCAATTTACCAATGATTTCCCCCGTGCCAACATCCAGGAACTTCTTTCACCAGATCTCCTTCACCAGATCATAAAAGGGGGTTTCAAGGACCACTTAGTTGAGTGGGTCAAAAAATATCTCCACCATCACTATGAAAAAGTGGAAGTGGAGAGGAGATTAGACGACATTGACAGATGGTAAGTATTCCAACAAGTTCAAACCATTCTAATATTAACCCGCGGTGTGCCACAGAATTGCAGCGGTCACACCATTTGCAGGTTTACGGTGTTTTCCTCAAGGTCGCCATTTCAAACAATGGACCGGTGATGACTCAAAGGGTCTCATGAAGGTACATTTTACTATATTACAAAATATCAACTGTGGTATGTATTAACTGGCACCTACAGATATATCTCACAGCAATTGAAGGCCATGTGCCACCTGAAGTTGTCCACACATTCCATGCATTTTTAGAATTCTGTTATCTTGTTCGACACAATGTCATCACTGAAGGCACACTCACACAAATTGAGGAGTCATCACCATGCTTCCACAAGTACCATGAATTCTTCCAGGTGGAGGGGATTGTCACTACATTCTCACTTCCTAGCCAACACATGATGAAACACTATGTATTCCTTATTCAACAATTTGGTGCGCCGAATGGACTTGGTTCTTCAATTACGGAGTCGTGGCACATGAAAGCCATCAAGAAGCCATACTGGAGAACCAATCATAACAAGGCCCTCAGACAGATGCTGGTCATCAACCAGCGACTTGACAAACTCAGTGCATCTCGCATTGATTTCCGTGAGCAAGGTATGCTTCAAGGTACCTGTCTCTCTAGTTTTGTTGAAGCACTTGGTAAGTTTACCTTCAGCACATTTTCGCATTTTTTCTAACACAATCTTCTACTAGTACAACACAATCAAATAAAAGAGAACATGGACGGGCACCACGAACAGGATATGATTGCACAGCCCAGCATTGAAGAACCCACTGCCAATCCTGCTTCAACTGAGCCATCTCCTGCCAGTTACGAGGAAGACTCGGCAGAACCATTGGACATCCCAACCTTTATCGAAGTGCACATTATGTTAGCGCAAGCACCACATAAGTGTTTCATGATGCCTCATCAACCCGAACCCATTGATATCCTCTGTGCATCATTAGAACGAAAGCAGGCAAGAAATGTTGCTGATTTAGCAACTGAACTCAAGCTACCCCAAATCCCCATCCTCCTCCACCAGTTTCTTTACCAGCAAACCCATGCCAATGACAACTGAGAGCCGGACCTCATTCCCATCAATGAGTGCCCACCATATGATGGCAAAATTTCAGTTTTCAACTCGGCTTCTTCAACATTTTACGCACCAAGTGACTTGAGTGGTATCCACGGAATGCGCCATGAATATATCTGATCATGTCCAATGTGGCAAAACGAGGGACTGCGATACAACTGTGTATTTGTTGTTACAGACACAGATGCAGGGGGCATGTGTGGCATGAACGTTGCCCATGTGCTCTGTTTCTTTTCATTTAATTATTGGGGAACCACTTACCCTTGTGCAGTCATCCGCTGGTTTGATCGTGTCGGAGACGGCCCTGACAAAGACACAGGGATGTGGATTGTCCGGCCAAGCTTCAATATGCGAAACTTGCCCAACATCACAATTGTTCATGTTGACTCAATTTACCCTGCTGCACATCTTATCCCAGTTTACGGTGAAGCTTTGATTCCCCCAGAGATCAAACCCCATCATTGTTATGACATTTTTCGCACTTTCTATGTGAACAAATTTGTGGATCACCACGCATTTGAAATTACTGTCTGAAACTACTATTACAGCATATCTTACTTTGTTATTCTGCATGTACTCAGACGGCTAGCATCTTTATATATTGACTTGGCTGACTTCTCTGCCTTTGTGTGACTTTTTGCTACTTGTTGACTTGTTCTCTTCGCTCTGGACTTGCGAGATCAAGAGGTCTTTCTTGACCAGTCTGAGAAGTTCCAGACCTTGGTCTTTTTGGTCTTGTTTGGCTTTTTAGGTGCCAAAAGTACCAAAAGTCCCAACAAGACTTTCGTCAATTCCCTGATGTTGCTTGTCACAAGGGCGTGCTGTACAGCACAACATCATAAAATCACTGTAATGTGATAGGGATGCACAGCATGAACTCACCATTAAGCTTTATATGAAAGTTCCTGTACAACCTGTCCCCATGCCCATAAAACACTGTCTCTATTTCTGATGTGGAGGATGGCAGAGATTCACCATCTCCCGAGCCTTCAAGGTGTTCACCCATCTCGTCTGGCTCATAAAACTGCTCATCTTCCACTTCTGGAATACCCTGCTGGATGGAAGCGGCTGCTGGCCCACCAATGTCCCCATCTCCACCTGCAACTGAGTATGGAGAGCTGCTGGAGGGACATGGGGGAATAGCAGGGGAGGGAAGAATGCTAGGGTGGGCTGTGTGGTGATGCTTTGTGTGTCCTGCAGGTGTTTTGAAGAAGTGTTTGCAGCCGGGGTACCCACAGGGTATTTGTAAAGCATTGAAGTCTGGGCAGCGAATCCAGAATCTGCTCAGTGTGGAGGACATGGTGTTTGTTGCAGAAAATGGTGTACTAGTACATGGAGGGGGGCGTTATAGTTGTAATCTCTGTTAGAATGTATTAGGTACTTGAGCGGAGTCAGGGTGAAAACAGAACTTACAAATTATGCTGATTCCTCTAATTTACCTTTCCACTCTCACCCACGTACTTCCTTCTTCATGTTTCCTGCCACTCGTTCTCTGCACTTCTATGGCCTCCACCGCATCTTCCGGCAACATTTCTCCTCGTTGAACTCACACTAAAAATGCAACAACTCATCCCGGAAATATTGTCCTTCAATCTGAGGTGAAAAGACGTACCAGGGCTGAGAAAGCTGCTGACGACAAATGTCTAAAGGAGACCCAGGCAGCTAAGGAACAGGCTGCAGTGGAGGGGCTTAACCGCCTGGCTGATATGGAGGTGCGGATGGAGGCCAAGGAGGCAGAACCAAATGGCAGGAGGGGTGTTCGGCCATAGCCACATCCAATCACAAAAGGGAAGAACACTTCCAGATCTGCAGAAGCTTCTAACCAGATCAGTGGGGCCAGAGGCACTACACTGGTGATCAAGAAGGAGAAACTCACCGGAAACGATTACAATAACGGTGGAGCATCAAGTGATCCAGAGATCAGCAAGATCTCCTTGAAGAGCAAGAAGGCAGCCAAGCAAGCTCCAAACTTGAGGGATATGGTTGAGGGTGTGAAGGCTGAGGGCAGAATGGGCATGTACTTTATCTCATATCATTTGCTGGCACATATGCTCATGGGAAAATCCAATTTCCCAGTGTCTCTTCAGTGAGCTTCAAAGTCTTGCTTACACCATGTTTTTACTCACCGAAACAACTCTTTTTTTCCTCAACCGTGCTCTTGATGCCAGGAGTAACAAGAAATTGGCGCTTGGTGGCCAGGTGAAGACTTGGGCAGCTGGGAATGCTCAAGTTCCAGGCTTGGAGTTGGGTCAGTCAGCACCATCAACGGTCTTAGGCACAACCCCAGCCACATCAGTCAGCGCACGTAGCAGTCAACTTGAAGAAACTGACAGTACTCACTTCGGGAACAACAACTTCCTGGAACCATTCAGAGACGAGGTTAACAATGGGGCAGAACGTGCTGATACAGTTGGAGGCATCAAGGGTAAGGCGAGACAAATTGCACAGGTGAGTTTTTCATGGTCTGGCTGTATTTTCGCTAACTAAAGTCCTTGAATATCGAAGATTGTTGAAACTTCCGAGTCCAATGATGAACTAGATGGTGAAGAATTTCTCACAGATGCCATCCGTCAAGTCTCCAAATCATGTGCCATGGTCTCGAGTTCCATCAAGAGGAAGGTTGTCGACACCATTGAAGTGTCCGACAGCGAGCCAGACCAGGCCTCTGATGCCTCTGATGTGATGGACATTGATGTAGCACCAATTCCCACCCCTTCTGACCTAGACGCTGCTGTCAAGATGATTAACCCAGTTGCCACAAGGGGAAAGCCTGGCCACTGTACGACTACTTCAGTACATTTTTTTTAATATTTCACTTTGGCTTTTGGTAATGCAGTGGATCAGACTTCAGTTTCAATCATCCAGACCCCCCAGCCCCCACAGAAGAAGATCAAGACCGAACAACCAGATGTTTCCATCACAATGTCATCAGCTTCCCAGGCCACAAGGGACGCTGTTGAACCGTCCTCAGGGTCTCACACCAACGTGAAGAAGACCAGCACGGAGATTATCAAGTGCCGTAGTGATTACTCAAATGTGGATCTCCCGGTGGCTGCCAACACGGTGTGGTTGGGAACTTTCATCAACACAATGACACTTTGGATCAGCATCCAGCCAGATATCTGGCTAATACCAGAGGAGGATTTTGTCGTGGCCCTGCAGACTACCTTCAATGCCGTGTACCCTCAAGTCCCATATACCGTGACCACTCAGGGCTCTGTTTATGCGATCGTATGTATGCTTTATTTCTTTATTTTTGTTTAACCAACAGAAACTTATGCTAGCCCTTACAACAGTTATTGGAATGGCGGAGCAACATTGGCTCAACTGCCCTCACAATGATGATTGATTTTTTTGCAGAACTGGATGACAATGCCAATATTGTTGAGGTCGCAAAGGCCCTCCAAGATGGCTACAAGTTTTGGCAGGAGGACCCAGACGATGTGTCCCCCTCTTGCGCCTACCGCTCAAGTTTCATGCTTGAGCTCCTCACCTCTGCCTATCTCAGTAATGTCTCTGGTGCCATCAACATCCCGCAGTGGGAGACCAAGGAACTTTTGGCTGGCAAGGACATGGAGAGCGTCATCGCACTCTGTGCAGCAGCAGTATTTCCCTTTCAAGTGACAGCTTAATATTTGATATTTACCAGCTCTGTTTAGGTTGAGCATGCCGTGGAGTTTATTTCAGATCGCCTCATTGACATCAATGAGGTGCTTGCCTCAATGGCAGATAATGGTGGCAAGATGTGGATCAAACTCCCTAAGGTGCTCAACAAAGCAATGGGGAAGGAAACCTCTGGCCCATTCATGCATCTCAAATTGGGGAACTCAAACCTTGGCATACCACTCATTGCTGGTCACTAAGGGACCCATGTTTGTCCACGAGACAATCACTGCAGCTCATAAGGTCCTGAACACAAAGAAGTTCGGAGTCCGTGGAGCTTCTGAAACAGAAAACATGATGGGTGTTGATCCCCGCTCTCTCATCTGTAACAATTCTTTTTATGGGTTATTTCGTAGCTGACTATCATGCTTTTAGAGGATGTAATTCCTGTTCTCCTTCCTGCTATCAATGGACTGCTGTATCGATGGCAATCAAAGAAGATTCACCATTGTGAATAGGCTGAATTCTAATCCCTTACTCCCAGTCCCCCTTATTCCCATATCTCTTTTTAATGCAAGTTTGTTACTTTCGTTCTCACTCTTTTCCCGATTTCCTGTTGACGCTGCAACTTTCTCTCAACTTTACTCACTTTTAATTTGCTCTGTTTACCTGCTCATCACGCTCCTTGTCTCACTTTTACAAGTTGGTCCATCGTGAAATTGATGCTACTTTTTCTGCTTACTCCCATTGGCTGATTGACAAGAAAGCGTGACAATGAGAAATTAAGAAACCAGGTGGTCTTTTCTTCCACTTGATCTGCTTGCTAAAATTTGAACTTAGTCTCACTTTTTCATGAAATCAAGTAGCATTAAGTATAGATAAGTGCCCGGTGAAATTCCTGATGTGTTTGGGGATGGTGGTCGAACCATTGGAGTGTAAATGGTGTTGAACTGGAGCAACAGACTCGGATAGTGTACTTGAGGCTACTTGAGGGTGTTGCTTGTCTGGCCATGGCAGTGCCTTGAACAATGTCACAATTCCACAGAAATCAACTCGGAAACAATCATACCTCTGTGTACTACATGCTTGACAAGGAATCTAGATGCCGGAAATATGAACCAAACATTAGTGTGGGCAGGCAAGACAAGGTAACTTGTACTTACCTTCAATCTTGAGTCTGCTTCATCTTGGCAGCCCAGGCACTGTTCTTCCCAGCTGAGTTGATGGCCTTGGCTGCTCTTGGCTTTGGGGATTTCTATTTAGATCGGGAGGCCTGGGGACATAGCGAACACAATCAATTGTGCCAAGGCAGAACTGAAGATTCATGGATGGTGTGTCATACCTTGCTCTTCTTGGTCTTTGCTTCCTCTCGATGAGCTTCCTCTTGATGGACTTGTGCAACCTCATCCTCAAGTATCTTCCTGCACTCTGTGATGTCCTTTCTGTGCTCCCGCATCCTGCCTTCAATATTTGCCTTCAAAACCTCCTCAATGCTGTTGTAATTGTCGCCTGCTGGATGCAGGCTCTCACCAATAGTAGCACTTGTGATCATTATGTGGCAGGCAGTCTTGAAATCACACCCCAGGTCATGGGCGATGAGGTGTGAGCCAACAAATGGAATGAGGAAATAGCGTGTGAAATGTGACAGACTCAGTGGGGCTATGCTATCTGTTGGCGTTGTCGTGGGGTCTATGATTTGCATGATTGTTGATTCAATGATGGCCACCCCCTTGCATCCATAGCTAGGCAAAGCAAATATGTCAACCTATGAAGATTCCCATTCATATCACTTACTAGCCAGGACGTGCATGGATGTATACCGGCATTGGGGCATTGGGTACTCAGGACAACTTGCCTAGGTTCCTTCTGAAACTGACAGCTTTGAGGGTATTTCAAAATGAGGTGTAGACTTTGTTACCAATCCTTGCTGATGGCTTGGGAACAACCTCCATGATTTCATTCCTGATCATGAAGATGTGATCAGGTAGGGCTGCCCAAGAAATGTTGTTGACAGGCCACCCCTTTGATTTCACCTCCTTGAGAGCCTTGTCATACTCTCACAATTTCTCTAATTCACTGCAAATCTTCATTTCCAGCAGCGTGAACTCCCTTGAGGCCATATGTCCTGTTCGTTCCAATGCCCTGAATGTCTTGAGCATATCAAGCAAGTATGGTGGTGGGTCAGATGCAGTAAAATCAGGGCAGTCATCTATGGGGCAGGGGATGTGAGTGTCGTCATTGAAATCACCTGACAGAGGTTCTTGTGGTGTGGATGGTGGGTCTTCATGGTCGGAATCAGGCTATCAAAGCTGTCTAGGTAGTAATGATAATAGATCACATAGTCACTTACAATGGTATGGCAATGATACTTTCTTTTCTTGGTCAACAGTGGGAAGTCATCTTCATAATTGCATTCAACATCTGAGTCGGAAACCTAAGTCAAACTGGTTAGTGTTTGCATGAACGATACCTAGCAACATACCTCTGAAGTAGATTTCCGCTTTTTTGGGTTGTTGGACTTTGATTCGGGGTGAGGTTGGTTGACTGCAACACTGATGCTCGTTTTCTTGCCAGTGTTCTTGCAAAGGGGGGTTGACATCTGTGGGCGATATCACTTAATACCATGAAATTACTCACCTTTGAACCCGACTTTTTCTCCAGGTTCTTATTGGTCATGGTAGACTTTGAGACATGGCGAGTTTGGCCTACAACGGTCTTGTGAAAGGGAGTTGGCATCTAGTAAGCAACATTGTTCACAGAGATCAAACTTTGAGTCTAAAAATGTGCTCACCACTTTTGTAGGCACTTTGCGGGCAAACTGTAAGTTGCATTGCTCTGAGTCCACTTCATCTGTGTCCTCGTCTTCTGAGTTTGAGTCCCCATTCCCTTCAATCTCCTCATCCCCTGAGCCAAGAACACCTGAGCCTTTACTGTCTGAGTCGAGCCTGTCTTCATCCCCATTTTCATCTTCATTCTCGTCCCCATCTAATTCTGAGCTGGAGTTTTCTGATTCCGAATCTTCGTCCAAGTTGTCTTCATCACTGTTGTTGACAATGTTCCCAAGGTCATCAAGTTCATTACTGCCAAACTAGTACCACTGAGTCAGCAACACAATATATGTATATATTCATTTGACATACCTCCCCATCATTGCCAAGAGCATCCCTTTGGGACTTCTGATATTGACCACAGTTCTGGAGGAATCATGCAATTAGATCTCACAGGGGCCAATTGTTTGGATATCATTGCAAACATTGATACTTCTCCTGGGCCTGGCAAGAGTTGAATTATTAATAAAGCATTAACATACTCTACAACTGGACACACCAAAGATAAGACCATAGTTACGACATATTGATCTTGGCCATGCAATGTCTTCGAGACATCAAGATACTTGTGAGATAGTTGGCATGCAATAGCCTTTAACTTATATTAGTAAAATAAGACGCATATATGCAGCCAAAAATGTACACAGAATGTGTTATACTTGTGTCTTTTATTTCTGAGGCTCATTGCATCCTGGATATTATAACCTTGTGGTGGAATTCTCCCAGCAACACCATGGGGCTTCCTAATGGGCTTTTTCTTTGGGTGACCAGTTGGTGCCTTCCATTTACTGTTTTTCCCACACACTCCATTGTGAGGTTGGTTTGTGATTAACCTAAGTGAATTCATAGGATATCACCCTGGAGCTTTTGGATTTCTTCTTGAATTACACTGATTTTAGAGGCAACAATATCAATTTTGCTTGTGTTTGTCGACAATTTCTTGTTGGAAGTCTTGCCATTGTGTGCCATGATGGGAACTATCTGTAAAGGTTGTCGACGCGATAATGATTGTTGACATGTTGTTTGGCATATTGTCATGTGACCTGGCTATGAACACTTTCCAATCACTAAGTCTTAAGTTATCACTAGCTATGTCCCAACCTTGTAGCTATAAGTGATGTCATTGCAATCCGGCATGTTACAAATGGTTATCCACACACATAATGTAGTGCTTGGGTACCATAGGATACGGCCAGCTGAGGTTGACAAAAGCACGTACCACACGGGCCAGCCAATCATTGGCCGACCTACGATCTGTAGTCATAGGGTACGGATGGGCTGAGGTGTGAGAAAATCCTGTATGATATGGGCCGGCTGAGGAGATATTTTAGTAAGGGCATTTTGAGTAATGGATGGGCTGATTGAGTTATGTCTGTGTGGAATGGATTGGCCAATATGGGCATTCTGTAGGCCTTGGGTGGG
>KN825777.1:0-13609 GCA_000827395.1 Paxillus rubicundulus Ve08.2h10 | reverse complement strand
CGCTTAATTCCATCTCCCCCTTGTTCCTGTTCCTATTCCCTTGATTATCATTAGTGAGCGCTTCTCCGCCCACTCCGCTACATATATATACTTACTTTTCACTTTGGATTCCTCAGTCATTCTTTGACCCTCTCTGGCAGTGGCTGAGGTGAGTTTACTTTATACCTATCTATTACTCCTAGCTAATCCCTAGTAGTCTGGGCAATCACTGCCCTATTATAGTTTTTTGTCACATTCATCCCAAGGGTAGCCATCATGAGTTCATGCATCTCAAGGTCAGCTATCCCTCAGCCCATCCAATACCTATGGGCCAGCTATCCCTCAGCCCACCTGAGGCCCACAGAGTACCTGTATTGGCCAATCCATTCCCCACAGACATAGCTCAATCAGCCCATCCATTACTCAAAATACCTTACTAAAATATCTACTCCACCAACCCATATCATATAAGATTTTTTTTTTGTCACACCTCAACCCATCTGTACCCTACAGCTACAGGCTGTAGGTCAGCCAACAATTGGCTGGCCCATCTGGCACGGCTTTTTGTCAACCTTGACTGTGTGTATGCTATGGTCCAAAGCACCACATGGGCTCTCCAAGATATCCATGGACATGGACTTTCAGGGGTACTCCAATGTAGGTTGGTCTCAGGACCTGGACAACTCCCACTCCACCTCTGGATTCCTCTTCCTCAGCAATCAGGGAGCTATCTCCTGGTCCGGAAAATAGCAGAGCATGGTTGTGCTCTCCACCACAGAGTGAGTGTTACAATATCTTGGACACCCCCTATCTTTTTCTTGATCACCTGACCAATTGTACCATCACATGACCTAACCTCACTTAGGTCTTTGTCTATTTCCTTTCTTGTCAACTGTTCAACCAGTCTCTCAAGGTAAAGTCCTATTGCTGTGTTCCTTCTATGACCTCTTTCTCTTTCCTACCAATAGCCTTTATCTTTCTCTTGGTCTGTGTGCACTTCCACTTCTCAATAGTATATAAACCCTGTACTTCACTTGGATACAACCCAAGCTATATCTACACAATACATTGCTTAACCAGAAATCCCTTGATCCTCTGAGCTATGATTCACTTGATTGGCCTATAGTCTGCCAGTAAAGACTTCTTGATACTATATCTAGTTTAACTATCCTTGTCAAACTTGTTGGTGTTATTGCTGTGAGCTCTTAGGATCTCACCAACATAACAGTTAGAGTATATCAGACTTAGTCTTGCTGGCCAACATCTCACATGGCCTCAGAGTTTCTTTGAGGAAATTGGACATCCACAAAATGGGCCAACTGTTCTCCACTGCAATAACCAGGCTTTCCCAAGCTGTGATCCCCAATTCCAGGTGCAGACCAAGCACATCCAAAGGAAATATCATTATGTCTGAGACAACCTTGTCACAAAGGTGAAGCCATCATCCACTATGTTCTCACAGATGACATGGTAGTGGACATCCTCACAAAGCCTCTCATTTGGGAACAGCACTGGAAATTTGTTTGGGGGTATGGGACTATGAATGTACTTGAGTGGCAGTGACAAAGTACAGTGAACTCCAGAACCAGAACACCAACTCCAGCATCTTGGAAACCCAGAGATCATGACTCTGTTCTCCTGCTATGTGGAACTGCTCAGAGTCTTGGAGCTGGCTTGGAATCTGTCTGCAGTCACTCAGGGTTCATCCAAAATTTGTGCAGACTGTCATCCCATTCTATCATCCTTTCCTTATCATCACTCCTGAGCCTCCAGGGGCATTCCATCATTATCTTACATTGCTTAACTCCATCTCCTTTCATGTTCCTGTTCCTAATCCCCTGTCATCATTAGCAAGTGTTTCTCCACTCATTGTGCTATATGTCCAGACGGCTAATTTAGGTTTCATAGGTTGTGCAGAAAGTATTTGAGTGATATAATATAAATATTACTGAGAGACTGTGGAGATCTTTACCACATATCCTATTACAATATCCGTGAGAGACACGGCATTGAGACAATGCCAACATACTTGCCGCGATATCGCTGGGATATCGCCAGTATGTTGCTGGGATATGAATTGAAGACTTCGGGAAATTTCACCAAGTCCCCACAGGGTCATTAGGTAGTAATGATTAAGATACTACTAATCCTCTATTAACTTTCTACTCTACATGATGTTAATGCTACTAATCCAATACTGATCTCTATTAACTTTCCACTCTACATAATGTTAATAGTTTAGACTCGATAAATAGCTACTATGGTACTATCAGTAGACCAGGTCATAATGAGCTTGCTGGTGCCAACAATTCATATGCCTCGCATCATGGCACATGATGTCAGCCTCATGGCTTAGTGGTTAATTTCGCCCCAACTTTCTGAAGTATTCGAGTGCTCGAGTTCGAGCCTTGCCATTGTTTTGATTTTTTACTTCGCTAATTGAAGATTCTGACTATCGGGAGAAATATATCTGCAGGATATCTCACACGGATCCAAGAGATATCAACAACACAATGCAGTGACATAACAAATCAGAGATAGACTAAATATTTTTTCCGTGGTATTTCTGTGACCTAGCGAAGAAACCATCCCTGATATACTGTAGCGATATTGGGTGGACAAAGATCACGGTGGATATATTTTTTGTATCTAGGCCGTCGTCGCATGTACATATATGTACTCATTTTTTACTTCAGATTCC
The DNA here is from genome assembly GCA_000827395.1 of Paxillus rubicundulus Ve08.2h10. Lineage (NCBI taxonomy): Eukaryota > Fungi > Basidiomycota > Agaricomycetes > Boletales > Paxillaceae > Paxillus > Paxillus rubicundulus. Next base: position 10,929 of record KN825777.1, on the reverse strand, counting down.
TCAGTCATCATTTGCCCTATTTAGGCAGTGGCTGAGGTGAGTCTGCTTTATACCTATTTAGTACTTCTAGCTAATCCCTAGTAGTCTGGGCAATCACTACCCTTTTATATAGTTTTGTCATATTTGTGGGTCCCATTGGCTAGAGTTGAGTCAGAGTTGATCTAGATGATTATGTCCCTCACCAACTCAGCCGAAAACAAGCTGAAGTCGAAGGTAACATCCTTGGAGCCATTGTGGTTAGTACCTCAGTGTCTACCCAACAAATCAGCTTCCGAGTTTCCTTGATTTACAGGCCCCTGAACTCATGCTTCCTAACTTCGGTGTCAGTAACATGCACATGTACCAACAGGATATGACCATGTTAATCATTCACAACCACACACTGCAAGGTTCTCTGGAACTCTCGTGAGTAGATGCTGAACCACAGCCAATGTGATGTACTTACACAGGTTCTCACAGGACTGCTGCTGGTCTGAAGCTCGAGAAGGTATGGGATCTTGCAGAGGCCTATGTCCTCGAGTTCTCGGCAGCATGAAATAGAGGATGACAAAAACTCGGGTCATTGGAGTCACACCTATTGGCTGTGTGCTCATCCACACATGCTGTGTGCACAGGAAAATGTTCTGCGCACAATCTATCCGTTAAATCCCATCATGGTACTCTTCGGCATTCATCATGTACAGCATGCCAATATCATCTCATGCAGATCATGGGTAGATAAGAGTTCGATTGAGGTTACTTCCACAGCGTCTGAACCAGTTTCCACACTTTCATCACACCAGTCCCGATGCTGTCGTGGGATAAAAGTTGCTACTATTAGCCAAACAGGGCAGCCCGACGTTCGAAGTTTCACGCACTTTGCATCTTTCACGTCATCTAATGAAATCCACTGTGCGATTGGGGTGCCAGTGATGATTGATTGGCTCTCACCATCGTCAGCCTTGGAGTCCTTGGAACGATCCGAGCATTTTCTCAGTTGGTCTTTCCGTGATCCCTTGTTCCTCCCACCAGTACGCAAGGTGGACAGTGTGAGGGCATTGTGAAGTTCGGGTGGTTCGTCACCTCCACCCTCCAATACCACCCACTGAACGCGGTAGGTTTTCTTGATATGTGAGAAAACGTGAACGACATCTCCCACTGGTTCGACATGTACCACCTGCAATGCTGCGTCCATGCTATCGTTTGAAGAACAGGGGTCCCGTGTCTTCCCGTCTTTCGGATGCAAAGGTACAGGTGGGTTGATGAGTAGGTCCCTGAGCAGATCACTGGGTATCTCAGCAACTTTCGCAGCTGTTGCCGATGCACCCGAGATATTTGGTACAGTTGGGAACTCGTGCAGTCCTGCTAGGAGGCCTGGGGTAGGACGTTAGCTCTGTAGCCGCGTGTGAACGTATGAAGGTGGGATACCTCCTTCTGGACGACGAACCAGCACGAAGTATCGCCCGCGCTTGTTCCTCGTGCGCCATTCGACCACATTGACGGAGTCCAGCTCCTCACGTGCTTTCTTCCGTTCGACCTTCATCGGGTAGATCGTGACGAGCCCTGTATCCGGGTGGTCGGCTGGAAGTGGTTCACAAAGGGCACACAGTTCTTCGATGTCTATATCAGCTTGACTCTGTTGCAAAGGTCATTAGGATCACGCGTGCTCAAGTGGGAGAAGTTATCCTACAGAAACGGGCTGCGTCCTTTCGTACGCTCGACACCAGGGTCTCAGAGCACAGTCCAAGCATGAAGGATCTCTGACTTTGCACACTGTACTTCCAAGCTCGATCAACGCCTGATTGATATCACCCGGCCGTGATGCGCCCTCGACAAAAGTTTCTGCACCTGCCCACATTATGTCTTGCGCTTGTTTTCCTTTTGGCGGAGCGTACAAGGCCAAAAAGCGGGACATCACCCGGATAACATTTCCATCGAGCTAGAAAAACAGGTTTAGCGTGCCGGAACTGAAATATTTGTATGACTTACAACAGGAACGCACTGGTTGTAGGCGATGGAGCAGATAGCACCGGCACTATAACGACCTATTCCCGGTATCTTTGCCTGCATATCCTTGGCATTGTTGGGAAGTCGACCGCCGAGCTCCCTGACCACCTTCTGTGCACCACTGAGGAGACGGGCAGCGCGTGAGTAATAACCAAGACCTTTCCAAAGGCCATTGACAGTTTCGATATCGGATGCGGCGAGATCTTTGATAGCTGGGAATCTGACGAACGTCAGAGGACTGACCTATGGACAACAACCCGACACATCCCGGCACACGTACTTGGCCATCCATTTGTTGTAGTAAGGTATCACGGTAACTACCTGGGTCTGTTGGAGCATGATTTCTGAAACCCAAACCTGTTATGAGCGCGTCAGTACTCCCATTCCAGAGGAGAATGTGAGTAGACTACGAACCTCATACGCACGCTGCGCCCTGTCATCTTTGTCCAGTGATGGGACATAAGTCTTCCGCCAAGGCATACCCCGTACTTTGTGTATTCTATCATACCATTCCAAAAGCGACTTCCGAATGGCATCTACACATTTGACAACGTGCCAGGATGCAGGGTGCATTGACGTGTTCGCATCACTGCCGATTCCTTGGTGTTCGACGGCGTTGGCGGCTGAGACGCGAGCTCGCTTTGACGCGACTTTACTCGTTTGATGCGACTTTGTGCTGCTCAACTTTGAGGATTTTCTAGGCTTGGGTGGCCCTATAAAAGAGTCATCGGACTCTTGAGCATTACCATCCTCTAGAAATCCACTGCTCGTGGTATCTGAGTCTGAGACTATTTGACTTCGTTTGCGTTTAGGCATAGTGAAGAAATAAGGCCTTCGGACTTGTTTGACTCGCAGGGATGCTTATACTGTGTGGCAAGGCACGCGCAGCACAGCATGTAGTCTGTGTACGTAAGAGGATATGTCGGGCCATCCATTTGCTTATTCATCTGTCTGACACCCCCCTCCTAAGATGAGTCTATCGACCCATTGGGGGCATTGCCCCCAAGCCCCCAGTATGCTGTGAGGTGATGGGTGGTCCACGGATGGTCCACCCATCACCCTGTCATCCTATTTATTAACTTGAGTTCATTCGGTACACTGCAGGGACATGGATGTACCATGGTACATCCATGTCCCTGTCATCCCATTGATTAACCTAAGTCCATTCAGTACACACAGTGCATCCATGGCCCTGTCATCCTATTCCTTATTTTTCCATCTATTTTTCATCTATGGCTTTCCCAAAATTCACATATCTTTCATCCTAATCATCACTGCTCTAATACATTCCTAGTCTTGTAATTCTCTTGTCCCAAAGGAAATGCCACCTTCACATGCCTTGGGTTTGTACATCATGACAGAGCTACATACAGTTGTCCATGTGAAAACACTCCACTTCTCAAATCCAGTCCAATGTGTTTTTGTCAGGCTCGCTAGAAATTGAAGCACGACAACTATTGCACAACAATGCTAGAATAGAGAATGAATGAATATGGTACAACATGAGTGAGACAATAGCTACCTAGAATAGAGAAGCACGACATTAAGAAAAGAAATAGGAGTGACAAGGAGTCAAAGAAAATACGAGACATGTAAATGTCACCAAATAACAGGTTCATAGGTTAGAAGTGCACGGGCCTGCTAATAGGAGAAAAAGGAGAAAAAGACTTGGTCATGACATTACCCCCCCCCTCAAAGGTTGTGTCTCGCGACCTAAGGTTGATCATCTAGCACATCAAATCATCTTTTTTTTGGCTCAACCCTCGTCTCTTTCGAATGTCCCATTCTCCCAGTTGAACAGTTGCCATGGGATGTGAGGTGGAATTGTGTAATTTTCCAATCTCTGGAATTGAAGCTTCATCCTTGGCATAGGGGATGGTTTGGCTGGGTGAGCATGATGAAAATCAGTGACAACATCCCAAGCGTGCATTAGTTTGTGGGATTTGATCCATTCCCATTTCTCCCTAGGAAATCCCTTCCATTGCACAAGGTATTCAAGGTGATCCCGGTGAAGACGTGAGTCTAAAATCTCCTCAATTTCTTGTTCTGGTTGCCCTTTGATAAGGTCAGGTGGAGGGGGTGGAGGTTTGATTTGTGAAGGGAATTGAGGTGGAGTGTAGCAGCTAAGTACACACTCGTTGAAGATGGGATAAATAGATTTCCATGTTATGGGTAACTGAAGTTTAAACGCAGACTCCCCATGCTTGCTAAGGATAGGGAATGGCCCGTAGTGTTTATCATCAAGCTTCTTCATGGGACGATCCGACGTGATGTGTGTAGCTTCCAGCCAAACTAAGTCTCCAACCTTGAAATCTGGGGACCCCGTTCGTTGTTTGTCATAATAATACTTCATATCTGTTGCCGCTTTCTTCAACGCTGCTTCTGCCTCCAACCAAATGTTTCGCATGCAATCAGCAAAGTTTTTGGCTGCCTCCACTCAACCCTCATGTCTCAGACCAGTCCCCTTCCAAGGGTGTTGACCATAATTGAGGAAGAACAGCGATTGTCCACCTGTAGATGATTGGGCTTTGTCATTATAAGCGAACTCAGCAAGGGTTAGTCATTCAACCCAATCTGACTGATGGTAGTTAGTGAACACTCGCAAATAATGTTCCACCTCTTGGTTCAGTCTCTCCATTTGCCTGTCCATTTGGGGATGGTACACGGTGCTTGGGTTGCCAGTGACTCTGAGTTGTGAATACAGTTCCTGCATAAAAGCGGACACAAAGTTCGATCCACGATCACTAATGACCTTCCATGGAAGACCATGGTTACGGAATACATGGTCTCGCAGGACACGAGCAACACCTAATGAAGTAATTTCGGTATGGGAGGGAATGACTTTGATCATCTTGGAAAAACGGTCAATGATGACTAGGATAGCATTATGCCCCACGGACTCTGGGAGCGGACCAATGAGATCAAGGGAAATGTGTTCCCAAGGCCTAGAGGGAGTCTCATTTGGGTGAAGGGGAGCGGCCTGTTTAGCATGATGTGTCTTGGTCTGTTGGCAAACTTCACACCCTGCCACATACTTCCATACATCCTGCAAGATTTGAGGCCATCAGTAGTTCCAAGTGATGAGTTCATGGGTCCAATATTGACCTGGATGTCCTGCAAATCGAGAATCATGATGTTTGCGAATAACGTCTTCATGGAGTTTATGATCAATTGGAATGTATACCCTCTCTTTCCATGTCACAATCCCATCCTGTTCTTTCCACCCTTCCTCGTTAGTGGCAAGTTTCTTTTCTACAATTTGATCCTGATTGGTCAAGCGTTGATGTGCACAATAAAGGAAATCATCATTGTCCATTGTAAGTTCAAGTGAACGGAAAACTTTGGGTTTCAACAAGACAACATCTTCATTATCCCTCTCCCCCCGTTCATGATCTGGCCGTCTCGACAGAAGGTCGGCCTTGACATTGGTATGTCCCGGCTTATGGTGAAGAGTAAAATTATAGTTTGCAAGCTCAGTAACTCAACGGACCTGATGGCGGTTGAGTTTTTGAGGCCATTTGAAGTATTCAAGGTTTTGATGATTGGTCCAAATTTCAAAGTCGCATGTTGCACCCATAAGATGGTGCCGCCATTCAGAAAGAGCAGTCATTATAGCAAGCAATTCACGATCGTAGATTTGATAGTTATGTTCTGTAGGTGAAAGGGATTTAGACAGAAACGCAATAGGGCGCCATAAGCTGTCTTGATATTGAGATAGAACAACGCCGAGAGCTGCACCCGAACTGTCTGCTTCTACTCGATATGGGTCGTGGTCTGTAGGAATAGCTAAGATGGGTGCAGAGGTAATGCATGCCTTGATATCTTCAAACGTGCGTTGGTGTTCTTCTTGCCAGGACCAGTCGGCTTTTCCAGTCAAGCTCGTTAGAGGCTTTGCGATGTCTCCATACCCTCAAATAAAGTGACGATAGAAGTTTACGAAACCAAGGAAAGACTGAAGGTCTCTTTTGCAACCTGGGGTAGGCCAATTGAGAATTCTGTGGACTTTGATAGGGTCCATATGCACTTGGCCCTCAGAAATGATAAGTCCCAGGTATTCGATCTCAGTTGCTTCAAATTCACATTTTTCGGGTTTGAGGTACAATTGGTTTTGACGTAGGGTGTGGAGAATGTGTCAGGTAATGTTACGATGTTCTTCAAGGGTTTTTGTGAAGATGAGGATGTCATCTAAGTAGACAACAACTTTGCCAGTGAGAATGAGGTTGTAGAAAATATCATTCATAAGAGTTTGGAAAGTGGCAGGGGAGTTGGTAAGCCCAAAGAACATTATGAGGGGTTCAAAGAGGCTGTGATTTGTGCGAAACGCTGCCTTCCATTCATCCCCATCCTTTATTCGCACATTGTTGTAACCCCAATGTACATCAAGTTTTGTGAAGTACTTAGCCCCTTTGAGCTTGTTGACAAGTTCTGGAATCAGGGGTAGAGGATACTGGTTTTTCACGGTAATCGCATTGAGTCTTCAATAATCTTGAACTGGCCAAAGTTTTCCGTCTTTCTTTTTGATAAAGAAAAAGGCAGAAGCAAATGGTGATTTTGATGGATGGATCCTTCCTGAACGGAGATTTTCTTCCAAAAATGAATCGAGCTCGCGTTGTTCTTCCAAGCATAAATTGTAGACCTTGTAATCTATAACATGGTTCCCGGGAGTGAGTTCGATTGCATGATCCCAAGGTTTCCATGCAGGTAGCTCATCAAAGGATTTCTTATCAAAGGCAAAGTTATCCCATGAACATGCTGTGCCTGTACCCATTGGACATGCCAGCAGGTCTCACAGCATTGGCTAAATCAGTCCTGGGAATGATCCCATCAAATCAGCTTGGCCATGATCATTGATAATAATTACAATCACTCAATTATCCTCCACCTCAGCCATGGACATTCCATCACATTGACAACCTCGCATGTCCAATATCATAGCTGAATACATGGTCAACCAAATTTTGAAACCATTGGCCAGCCCACCCGGCCAACTCCAGCACTTCTCGATACCTCCATTCTGTTATCAGCTGTGTTTGAAGCCAATCAGATAGTACAGTCAATGGCCAAGGCTTATCAAAATCAGAGTATGTGATCTCACAATGCATGGATATCTGTTGAAATTGGATCAGGGACCTTTCCCATCAACATCTGACGTATGGCAGAGGCCTTGGGGTCAAATTAGAGCAGTACCAATGAAGTGAGGGAGAAAGCATTGAATGAAATATTCCTGGTCAAGAAAGATCAGGAGTTAGTATATGAGCCAACCCTCTTGTTGGACCAGACCAGGGTCATCATGGCATGGCATCTACCTGGGGTGCTATCTGAGGAGTTCCAGGTGGGTTTCCAATGTCTTGTTTCCATCAGCATTGTCCTCCTGACTCCAGGTAGAGGGATTGTGTGAGGAACCTGGAATTTCTCTTCCCTGACATAAATAGAAGCATCACTGGCTCGAGATCCTGGAGGACCCAGGAGGATCTATTCACCAAATCCCACATCAGAGGTGCAATAGAATTGTCCCCTGCTTGGTACCAGCAAGGGAAGGTGGTAAGACAAATCCTTGGGCACCATTCCAAACAAATCCTGACCTTACCAGCCCAAGGTATCCACAATCCTCAAAGGTTCCCATGCTGACCCAGGACCCAGGCAATGGCTCCGAGCTGAGGGCTTGCATACTGCCATCCTGTCGGCGACCTTGATGGTCATGCATCCTGACCTTTATGCATTGGGGAGGGAAACCTTCTTGAAGTTGGCTGCTTCCACCCTGGACAAGGAAATGCAGCAGATCGTCCTGGAATGCTCTACAGTCTATTCAGTGGTTTTGGTGATACTGAATTGGGCTACTCCTTTCCATAGGGATCTAAGTTATCAGGTTCAATGGTTGGATATGTTGGCAACCATAGAAGGGGATCCCGACCTTCACATCAAGTTGGACAACCTTGGGGTGAGACTGGCCTACAGTCTGGGAACTGTAGTCACCCTTTCCAGAAAGGTGGTCTGGCATGGAGTTCCAGCCTCAGTATCTGATCGGTTTGCCTGACATATCACATGAGGGACAATGTTCAGGAGGGAGTGGGGGTACATAGATGTGATTGGGTCAAACAGGGGGAGCTCCCAATATTACTACAGCAATTTGCCCTGTCTATGACCAATTGACAATTTCTACAGGCTACTGTACTTTACATGAATGGCCATCTTGATCTATCATTGTGATGACCAGATAGGGCATGAAAAATCTCTTCCACAGGCCAGAAAGCATCCAACTCCACTATCCTTTCCATTGCAGCCCTCATCTCCACATCCACCTCAGTGATCTCCCTGGCCAAAGTTGTCCAGGTCAAGACAGCTTGCCTTCAGGCCAACTCCAGCCTTTCAATCTTGGTGAGGTCTCCAGTAGTAGGGATTTTGGGTGGTAGCACAAGCTGAAAATGACTTCCATGATCAGACTGGCTTCCAACACATCCTGGAGTACATTGGCCTCAGATGTGACTTCATCCATTGGGCCACTGTTTCTGATATCCTGGACCCTGCACAGTGCCTCAAGAATCTGCCCGCAGAGATTGTAAGCTTTGTGACCATATGTGGCTTCCATCTCTGCTGAACTGATGACCAAGGCCCTGGCCACCTGAGTGATCACCATGGTGGTGATGCAGGGTTGGAAAGTGGAGATCCCACACACCATTTAGTGGTTGGTTGATCCAGAACACACAGTAGCCTCTCAGATCAACAGGGACTATGGGAAAATAACAGAAGGTCCTGGATTGCCTCACCCCTGGTGGTCAAATGTAAATCAACAGCTTCCAGACAACTATCAAGAACTCAGGTGGGGCAAATTGCTCAGTTTGTATGCCGAGTTCATTCCTAGATGTCCCATGGTAAGTCACCAGCTCCAATCCTGGTGCCAACAAAGCCAATAGTAGATATCCTGAGGTCAAAAAGCCTGATAGTAGATATCCTGGTGCTGAAAAGCCCAAGTGTAGATATCCTGATGCAACAAAGCCAATAGTAGATATCCTGGTGCTGAAAAACCCAAGCGTAGATATCCCAATGCAACAAACCTGATAGTAGATATCTTGGTGCCAACAAACCCTATCCCCAGCCATTCATATCCTGGGGTGAACAAACACAAGAGTAGATGTCCTGGGCCATTCACACCAGGATATCTACTATCAGGTTTTTTGACCTCAGGATATCTACTATTGGCTTTATTGCATCAGGATATCTACTATAGGGTTTGTCAGCACCAGGATATCTACTGTAGTGTTTGTTCACCCTGGGTTAACAAACCCAAGGGTAGATATCCCGGGCCATCCATCCCAAGGCCAGCTATCCAACAGCCCATCCCATATCTATGAGTCACCAATTCCTTGGCCCATTCAATACATATGGGCCAGCTATCCCTCAGCCCATTCAATACCTACAGGCCAGCTATCCCTTGGCCCATCCCATACATATGGGTCACCCCTCCCAAGGCCCATCTACAGGTCACCCATCCCTTGGCCCATCCAACACCTACAAGTCACCCATTCCTCAGCCCATCCCTCAGCCCACCCAAGGCCTACAGAATACCTATATTGTCCAATCCATTCCCCACAGACATAGCTCAATCAACCCATCCATTACTCAAAATACCCTTACTACAATATCTACTCAGCCAACCCATGTCATATGGGATTTTCTCACACCTCAGCCCATCTGTATGCTATGACTACAGGCTGTAGGTCAGCTGATGATCAGCTGGCCTGTCTGGTACGGGCTTTTATCAACCTTGGCTGGCCATATCCTATGGTCCAAAGCACTACATGGGCTCCTCACGTGGACTTTCATCATACATCATGATCATTTTCTTGTCATCACTCCAGAGCCTCCAGGGATGCTCTGTCACTTCCTTACATTGCTTAATTCTGACAAAATACAGTGAACTTCGGAACCGGAACACCAACTCCGCTTTTCCGGAACGTCGGAGTTCATATCTCCGCTTTCCCGCAACCTCGGAGTTTGTAACTCCGCTTTCCCAGAACGTTGGAGTTCGTACCTCCGCTCCACTGCCAGGTGGATCCACTCGGAGTTACAGCGCCTGCTCGGAATCCATGTGGACTTTCATCACATCTCATCATTCTCTACTCATCATCACTCCTGAGCCTCCAGGGGCATTCCATCATTTTCTTACATCGCTTAATCCCATTTCCTTTCTGTTCCTGTTCCTGTCCCCTTTATTAACATTAGCGAGCGCTTCTCTGCCCACTCCGCTACATATATATACCTAGTTTTCACTTTGGATTCCTCAGTCGTTCTTTGCCCCTCTTTGGCAGCAGCTGAGGTGAGTTTACTTTATACCTATTTACTACTCCTAGCTAATCCCTAGTAGTCTGGGCAATCACTGCCCTATTATAGTTTTTATCAAATTCCACTTCCTCCTTGTTCCTGTTCCTATTCCCCTGATTCTCATTAGCAAGTGCTTCTCCACCCACTCCACTACATACGTATACTTAGTTTTCACTTTGGATTCCTCAGTCGTTCTTTGCCCCTCTTGGGCAGCAGCTGAGTTTGGGCAATCACTGCCCTCTTATAGCTTTTGTCAATTTTAGATGACACTGTAGAGCTAGATGACACCTGTGAGAATGAAGATGATGACCCAGATTTTGGTTAGTCTGGTGACCAGCCCATACTATGAAGCAAGCCATTGATAGACATCTGTGTCACTACGGCGAATCACGTGATCATGGCATAAGAGGTTCTCACAGTGAATGAGTCCCCACTGTGAGAATGTATGGCAACAGAAAAGTGCAGGCAGGTGTGCTGAAAGGCCCCTGTGTGCCCGAGCGACCTGTGGGTCTAACAAGGTGGAGCCTCCCACCCCCCACTTGTTCTACCCAATTTGCAACCAATCCAGCCTGGGGTAGCCACTCTCATACAGTCGTGGCTATGACTAGAGTCAAATCCCTAGGT
>KN825776.1:0-13630 GCA_000827395.1 Paxillus rubicundulus Ve08.2h10 | reverse complement strand
ATTAGCCACTACCCCTGATCTTTGTAGCCAATGAGCTTTGATTATTTAATGTCCAGACCCGACTTCTGGCACTGCACAGAGTCACTTCACTTGTGTTCATGGGAAAGTTCACTGATGAACGTTCTGTGAATTTTCTGAACCTTCACTAACCAGCAGAACACTGAAACTCACTGGGCAGCTTGTGTGACATGGGTGTGACCAAATTTTGCATTACATCAGCAAAAGGCCTCTGGAACTCAGTACATACTTTGCTGAACATCACACAAAGATAAAAATATGGAGAAATTTCTAGGTGATGGGGATACATCCATAGCATAAGTCCCCTGCTTCCGGGGCATCTAGTTGTTGTTGTTGAAGCTGTGGAAATGATTTACTCGTTTTTTTGCACTAACATAGACACGATAGTACTATGAGTTTTGTGAATTGACCAACTATGCGGGGTGACTAACTCTCTGGTAATTATAAGCGATAGTATGGCACGACAACACTTTTATTTTATATATTTTGGTGGTTGTCCACCAATGAGAGCTCTGCGTTTCGTAAAGCGTGAACGTAAAGGGACGCTTTTGGTACAGTATAGAACCGGCACTTGTGCCACCACCAGCACTTGTGTCAACTTCTTGTAGTGCTCGAATCTCACACTATGGCGCCACCACAACATCTTCCACTAGTGAGCTAGCTGTCTGGCCATGTATATAGAGACAGCTGGTGTAGATTACATTGGTGGATCCTGAATATAATCTGTTTTATCTCCAAAATACGACCATTTTATAGCTGTGTGGTCGTTGACCAGCTGAATAAATTTTGTGGGCGCTTGGAACTCATACAAACTGTAAAACTAAGGCTAGACAACAATTCTACAACTCGAATCTTGTCGACAAGTCCATTGTTCACCTGCCAGAGACATGCCGGGGATCAACAGGTTTTGTGGTCCTATCATAAATCTAATCCGTAATCAGAAACAAAGATATACTTAAGTAGGCTAGACCAGTGTGAGAATATGGAGTAGTGGGATTCCCAGTGACGACCGCCCAAAATTCAACCACGGGCAGCTCACACTCAAAGAGATGAACGAACAGAAGCGATGGGACAATGAAAGGAGACGGAAGCAGCGCGGCTTGAAAGAACTCGAGTTCGAAGACAGGTTTATAAGGATGAGCCTCCATCTTGGGAGGCAGAGAGAGACTTGGCAAAGGTGGAGAGGCGTCGAACTCGATTGACTCAACCAAAGCAGGGTAAACTAGAGCCACCTTTGCCCAAGCCCGCCATTGATGGGGGAGATGAGAATGGTGACAGCGATGGCGGAAAGTGATGATGGTGGGAGTGTGGGCGATGATTGATGGGCTTATCAGTTGATGTTACGGAATGATAACTACGATTTTGCTGGTATACTCTTTTTGGCACCGGCACAAGTGGTGGTGTATGCGCGATAGAGCATCGAGTTTAGACACTCTGCTACAAGCGCAACTACACCATCGATCCTGTCTAAATCCTTTCTAGAGATTACCTACGTATATACATATGAAGCCATTCCTAATGGCTGATCTATAAAAAAATTGTGATGTTGTGGAATGCGAGTCACTTAAAATTTGCTGGCACGAGTGCCGGTCCTATACTAGATCCTGGCGAGCTGACCAGACGGTCCGAGCCTTGTCTTCAAACTTGAAGTTCGGACACAATCGGAGCTGCTGGTACTACTACGAACACCCCGTTGGATTGCTTCTAGTTGCTGTATATAGCAGCTACTGACGCATATCGTAAGTCGTTTTTTTTTTGCAAGGCTACGACGTTTTTGCCTAGACGACTTCGGGTCCAATATTTGGCCCAAGAGTCTAGAAAAAGTGCAGCATCGGCCTCTTCCAAGTTTCTGTGAGGTAGAAATGTTTGATCCTAAAGAGCGAGGTAGTAGGTTCACCCAACCAGCGCCGAGCGGGGCCGCGTCATCCTTGCGCACTCAGTGAGATGACGGTACCACGGTTATGTAGTTACATCGAGCACCAACGACCAACCAAACCCTTGAGCGCGAGCCTTAAGTTTGCAATTGACGCGTGCCCAGCTAGTGTAGTTGAGCGCTGTTCAGTTGGGCCCACGGCGGCCTGCACCGTGGCAGGTGCCTGTTAACTTGGAGCGCTTGGCTCCCATGATCACGATATTATCTTATCGAGCCTTACTGCCAACCTGACAGCATTCCGCAGTCCACCAAGGTACGTCCAATTTTCGCCTCACCCAGCCACGCTGACACGAAGTGGATACAAGACGTACAACCACAACCGACGACTCCATTGAAGTACAGCAACAATCATGTCCACCTCAGAAGTTACCCTCAAATCTGCCCGCTACGGTAAGGACAAAGTTCGCCTCTTCCGTGTCAAGCGTGAGGGTGGCTTCCATTACATCGTCGAGTACAACGTCACTGTCCTTATCGAGGGTGACATCGACGCTGCGTGAGTCTGAAAATTGCCATCCTACCCGAGGGTGATGTGCTCATAGGCGATGCAGGTACACGGAAGCTGACAATGGGGTGGTTGTGGCCACCGATTCATGTATGTGTTCCCATTCTTATCAGTGTTCGTTACTTGCTGATTTGGTTGCGCTGGCGATGGAAATTCCGAATACTCGCAGTAAAGAACATCACCTATTGTACGTCTACAAGTATCCCACTCCCTCCCAAGCCTGTACCCACGCACCCATCCAGATCTTGCCAAAGTCTCTGACCACATCCTCATTCCTGAGCACTTCGCTCTCCATCTCGGCACCCACATTCTGTCCAAATACGCCCACGTCCACAAAGCTTTCATTACGATTGAACAATTACGATGGTCCCGCATCACCGTGAGCGACGAGCAGAAACCGCACCCCCACTCGTTTGTTCGTGATGGCGATGATAAGAGGGTCGTCGAGGTTGCGGTGAGTCTCCATTCGGCGTCGTTGTCTTCCCTTTAAGCCATTTATCGTGGTTTTACTCGTCGCGGAGAGCATCTGTATACTACAGCTGGCGCCATGTTGGCCAACCGCCCCAATTATTATTGGGTCTGCCCAGTGGTGGGGCTGATCCGATGTTTCTGGGCCTTCCGGCAGCTCGGCAGCACATCGCGTTTTCATTGACTTGAGAAGACGTTCGCTCCACTCCACACCTTGATCAAGGGGTCTTTTTTCGTTTCCACATGGAGTCCATTTTGCAGTCCTTGTTGGGGCGAGTTGGTTCCGAGCGCCTTTCTTTTCCTTAAGTATGCGTTGGATCTTTCCTGTCGCCTTCGATCTACTCTTACATATATGGCTCCAAGGACCCCTTGGTTCGGAGCCGCACATAGCCCTGATAGCACATAAAGTTCCACCTTGTTCCTTTCCCTCCTTTGCACTATCGTCTTTGTATCTCCCTACTCACGATGTTTTTGCTTTCCATGTATAGCTTGAGAAGCAAGATGGAGTAAAAATCACAGGAAAGGTGTCTGCTGGTATCTCTGACCTGCTGGGTACGTTGATCCTCCCTCACATCGTGGCGCGCTCGTTCAGCTTGTGTAACATCTTCGCCTTACCTCACGATGCGCACCTCTCTTGACGTACGCAACGACCTTGCCATCACCCCATTCCTCATTTCGCATATACACCAACGCACATAGTGCTCAAGTCGACTGGGTCCGCCTTCGAAGGCTTCGTCCGCGACGAGTACACCACCCTTGTCGAAGTCTGCGAGCGTATCTTCAGCACCTCTGTCGACCTCACGTACACATTCACCCCCATCTCCATCCCACTACCCACGGATCCTGCGTTGCTCGATTTCAACGTGCCCCAGAACCTCGTGTTCGACGGTCAAGGGGGTCTGAAGGGAGAGGGGAAGGGTGGGGTGTGGGACGCGCTGGGCGTTGCGGAACGTGCGAGGACGGCAACGTTGGATGTATTTGCGACAGATGAAAGTGCGAGCGTTCAGGTGCGTGGGGTTGGTTGAGTTGACATATCTGAGCTCGTTGACGTTTCCACTTGCCCCGCGCCACCGCCACCGCCACTGCCATGGCTCACACGTATGACTCATCGGGACCACGATTCCGTACGATAGGCTACGCTTTTCAAGATGGCGCAGCGCGTGGTCGCCGAGAACGCAGGTGTCCAGGACGTCACGTACAAGCTTCCTAACAAGCACTATATCCCCGTGGACATGAAGTATATCGGGGTGGATAACCTGACGCCGTGAGTGGTTTTTGTTCCGTAGCCTCTGTTTTTATCTTGGTTGGATTGTCTTGCTGTGGTCGCGTGTCCTTTGCGTGTTGGTGGAGCACTCGCCGCTGTCCCTATGACGCACCTGCGTGGTTCATATGGAATTGGATGGCTGTGACGGCTATCTGCGGTGCGCGGAGCTTTTCTGTTTTGCTTCTTTCCATTTCGACGATCGGGCGATGACATGATCGATTCATGAAGAGCGCCGCATTACCGAACATAATCTTCGCGTGCGGGGTCTCTTTCGATTGGTTTGTGGCTTCGACAGTCGTCGTTCGTGCATCTTTCATTTCCCCGAGATTTATGTTGTGACGAGATCGAAGCTGGGGATATGATTTCGAACGATGCAGGGTAATGCGGCGATGACGATGGGTAGGTGCAGCTCACGTCACCCCTCACGTGAACGAGGGGAGAGATGCATGCGATGGCAGCGTGGCTGGACGGCATGAGGCGGTTGGGTTGCCCGGTATGGGAGATCCGAGTCTTCTTCGAACGGCGTTCGGACTTTCTCGATTGGGAGTCGACCTTCTCAAAGGGCTCACCCTTGGCGCCCATTTCCATGAATGGGAGGTCATCTCCTTCCATCGTGGGACGAGCATGTTTCATGGGAAAGTCGGACCCAGCTCCGATCAGGTGTTCCCATGCAAAAGGGGCTATCCCAACTGGGCCAAGCACATAAAGGGAACGCTGCGGAATCATTGGGTGAGACGCGGGTATGATCCAGTGCTGCGGATGCAATTTGTCGTCCTGGCGAACCCCTGTCACGCGGGGGGTTATCGGCGGTTGGTTACTACTTTGAGGTGGCGGAGGACATTACGGGGTTGGTATTCCGGGACTCGGATGCGTTAAGCGTGGGGATTCGCTGCAGAGAATGTCAGGCCTGTGCCACTGATCGGAGAGAAGTTCGACTGGACAACGGGGGTTGTCGCACGATCACGCAGTCGCCTTCGGATTCTTTTTTCATTTCACCTTTCTATTAGTGGGTGTTTGCGCTCTGTCTTTTTGACGCGGGTGGATGTTGTAGGCGAGTGGCAGGATTGATAGCCGTAATTGGGGGTGGACAAGTGTGGGGGAGATTGACTGATCAAACGGACACGCGACTGCAGGCTCTCTCATGGGGCCGAGTCGATTACTGACGGCGGGCGTCTCTCTGCGACAGATCCAAAGCGGAGGTGTTCGTGCCTGTGTCTGCACCGAGGTGAGTGAAGATGACGCACTTGCAAAGGCTATGGGAGGGTGCCTTTTGTACTGACGTCAGTGACTCGTGTTTGTCCATAGCGGGTTGATCTCCGCCACGATCTCCCGTAAATAGACGTCACTAGATTGCGTCATGTTCTTTGTTGGTGTCTATTGTCTTGACAACCTCGGTAAGGTCTCTCTGTCTTGTACGCGCGCAGATGGGGACTGACATTCGTAGTGGCGTCGCTGTCGACTTGTTGTGCAGAGAGCGGTGTAAGATCAGTATTGTTCGGCGACATGGGGAGGTGCAGTGTACTGGGAACGAAATGAATCAGTGATACGTGAGGGTGAGATAACGCGAGGAATGACATCATGGGCTGGCAGATACCGATATCTCAGATCTGGGGGGGCAACAAGTGGTTGATTGATAAATATATACAAGTTGTGTCATCGCTTTTGGATCGCCTTCACGACTCAATTCTACTCGTCCTCTGCGCTCCGACGAGACCAGCACTCATTCCGATACCAAACCATCCTCAGCCTCGCAACGAACGGCTGACATATCCAGCTAGACAATGGGCGGCGATCATAAATGTCCTGTTTGTCAGGCGACCTTCACTCGCCCTCAACATGTAGCCAGACACATGAGATCACGTACGTTCCAATCTTTGAAAACGCACTACCAAGTTCTCTTTTTCGTCCTCTCTCTTCACCGAGTACTTATTTCCCCACCGCTCGCTTACAGACACTGGCGACCGTCCTTACAAATGTCAATATTGTGGCGATCAATTCGCAAGGAGGTACGCTTGTTCCAGACTTCGTTCAATCTACACCTACCCACATTGCCCCAGCGACCTACTCTCGCGCCACGTCAATAAATGTCACGCAAACGAAAAACCAACCTCAAACACAGCTTCTGGAACCCGCAGAAAAGGCCCTGCCTCTGCATCCCGTGCGACCACTTCAAAACAGGCCTGCGACCAATGTGTCCAGTCCAGCTTACCCTGTGATGGATGCAACCCATGCTGTACGTAGCCCTCAACTCTCTCTCTTTCTTCGGAAGCTCAGCCATTCCCCCTCTTCTGACTTGCATCCCGGTCGGATCTTGCAGCGAAATGCGTGTCACGAAAATGTCGATGCACCTATGTCAAGTTCCATCGCCAAACGGCACCAAGTGGACCTGGACATAATCCCAGACCCACCGCTACTTCATCGTCCTTGGGTACCAGTATCAGTGGCGCTTCCCACCTTGATGACTTCATGCTCGACCCTCCATCGACCGTGCCCAGTATGGGCTCGTCGCTAGGCTGTCCTGACGACCGCTTCAACAACGCGCCTTTCATGTTCAACCCCGGAGTTCCTGCTTACCCTCCACATCCGACGGGTGCCGACGTGGCTCAGCTATCGCTGTCTATGGCCCCGGATGCTGAATTCGCAGGCAAGTATCGCGCCCATGCAGAACTTCTCCGATCAGCTGGTCCAACGATGCTTTTGACTGCGCCTGAAATGCTGCCGAGTTTATATGGACAACACCAGCCGCATGGCCAGCCCCCACCTGCTAATTGGTACGGGGCGTGGGGCGATTCTGGGGGTTATCACCCCGCGGACGACACTAAGAGCTTCGATGGCCTAGCAAGAGTTCCCTCCTTTGCTTCCACGGAAGCACCCTCGTTTGCCCCAGAACTTTACGGCCCAAGTATCATTGGGTCTCAGTATCGTCCGCGGAGGGGCTCTTTGGATTTTAGTGATAGCAGCAGCGCAACATCACAATCCGTACCCTCAAGCGCTGCCTCTTCGAATGTTCATCTCCCTCTCCCCGGTGGGAACGAGATGTACGACAATCATTCGGACGATATGCGTAGGCACGGGCATAACCTGCAAATGCCTCACCAACGCCGAGACTCGATACCCACCTCTCAACCACCGCCCTACACTAGCAGCGCCCCCGGGCACCTTCACCAATCTCAGCAACATTCGCAACATTCGCAACAGCATCAAACGCAGGGAACTGGCGAAGGTGGATTCTCATCAACATTTGGTCTCATGTCCATTGACGACCCGAATGTCCTCGCGGGCCTCTCTTCAGATGGTGTTCCCTTTTTCTCCAACGTCGCCATGGACCTTGCACCACACTCTCCCAATGCGACGCCCATGCCTACCCGCGCGCAGCAGCATCCGCAACAGGGTAGGGATCGTGGGGTGTCAATGAGTGCGTTGCCCACGCCTGGGGCCAACAAGGAGGCGGATACGAGGGAACTCAAGGATTTTTGGAAGGCCTATATGCGGACGCCCTCGAGCGGGCCTGGCCCTGCTACGCTCGATATGTCGACGATGTCCAATGTGCCACTCTCGCAATCGCAGATGCCCCAGTCGCCATCTAGTCAACGAAGGCGGGCAAGGGTGTCTTCTTTGCCTAGCGTGACACCGACTATGGAGAGGGTGCATCCGATGGTGATTAATGGGCATGGGGCATATGGACATGGAGATGCGAGCGGGATGAGGACGACACTGCACGGCAACCCGGATGACTTGAGGAGTTATGAGGCTGCTGTGAACGCGCGGAGTGCAGCGCTCAAGCTCAATCTGGTCCCACGACGCAAGGTGACGCGGCCGAGCTCGAGTGCGAGTCCGCCTGTGCATTTTGCTGCTGGACCTTCGTCCGGGCCGGCCATCGGTGGCAGCCAGATGGACCAACAAGGGGGGATCAGTAGACCGTCGAGCTCGGGCTCTGTGTCTTCGCTCGCACACGCGTTTGGTGTGCCGACACATCACCATTCGCATGCTCCTGTTCCAAACATCGTCAAGCCCCCTCCAATGCAAGGGGCGTCCATCTCGCTGCCTATCCCGTCGGTATCCTCGGGTTCCTCGTCATCTCTGTCCAACTCATACACTGTGACCTTTGGGCCGAGTAGGTCTATCACGTTTGGGCGTGGGTCCAGAGAATCGAGTGTGGGGAGTGACAGTACCGGAGGGACCGGGGGGAGTAACAGTGATGGAGAGATGGTCAGGCCTTCGTTCAAGAGGCTTCCGTCGCAGACGCTGGGTCCTACGAGTTCGAAGAGGGTGTTGGTGGAGAGGGAGGCTGGGAAGGGTGTTGGTGTGGATATGGTTGGAGTCAAAGTCGAGAATGGGGTAGGGCAAGGTGTTGGTTGTGGCTCTAGCTCACACGCGGGGCCGGGTGCGTCTGATGGGCGGGGGATGGGGGGTGTGAATACTGACTCGAGAACTATCGCTGCGCTCCCAGAACGTGCGAGGCGAGCGAGCGAGGCTAGTATGTGCGATTAAACACGCAAAGGTTGGAGCACTCTTTGTCAGTGGTTGTGAGTACGGATTCCAATTTTTTGACTTTGGTTCGTTTGTTCTCTTCATGCACCCTTTTTTTTTTACCAGTTTTCTTGCTTTCTCTTTTTTCTTTCGTTTGAAAAGGCTCACCCGTTGTCACCCACGCGTATACATACAATGATAGGCATCTGCTAGTAGGTTTATCTGTTACCCTAATCATGATTCATGACTCTTGCCTCCTTTTCGTTGATAGTACTTAGAAACCTGGCCAATTAATCAGTTAATTGATGGAACAGCGCGCACCGTTTTCGTCGCTCAAGGTGTATTGTTTATTTTTATTTTTTGTGAATATTTTGAATTTTGGATATTGTTTCAAGTAGTACGGTTGCCCATCTGTACCAACTTCAATTTCGAATTTTGGATTTTAGATTCGTGTTACATATTACATATTATTTATTTATGGTTATCACGTGACCATCAAACAAGCGTCACGCACCCGGGTGTACGATCACAATCAACGTTCAACGCCCTCGTCGTCGTCGCCGCCGCCGCCAACCACTACATATAAAATACCTTGATACGGTTGACCATCTGTACCAGCTTCAATTTCGGAATTCTGATTTTCAACAAATGCCACACAACAAACACTTGGCTAATCAACTTGGCTTATGTAACATCCCGGAATAGGCAATATCATGCGCCATGTACATTTGCCACGAGCAAACCTTCGTGTTCGCTGTCCTAGGCAATGACCATACTAAATCACCACTTTTTAAGTCTTTGTTTCTTCTGTGCCCCAATATATATAACACATTTAGAGTACTTACGGTTCACCATCTGTACCAGCTTTAATTTTCACATTTTGATTTCCGACAATGTCACACAACAAACACCTGACTAATTATGTAATTGAGATTGTGTAACATTCCAAAATAGGCAGTGTCGTGCTGTCTTGTTACCTTGCTTGCAAGGTTTCTCTGGGGTCATAATTCAGATAGTTTTTGACTGATATCATACACAGTCTACAACAGATTATGTAACCCTTCTGCTTCCTGTCATTCCAACTATGCCTTTGTGGATGCAAAAACCTCTCTTTTCATCTTCTGTGATGTTCTGTCACACAGCAAGGAACGAGCGAAGTGACAGAACTGTGTCTTTGGCCGAGCTGAGGTAAGGTAGCACATTCTTCCTTCCTCTTGCACCACACCTTCTGCTCGTGGCCTGCGTTGTTCGGAGCAGGCCTTCACTAACATTTCTTTTCATCTTTCCTATCAAACCTCAGTCCTTACTACTTCCCTACTCTAATCCACTCCTTTCATCATCCTCCTTTCACCTCTGACACCCAGGACCATGGCTGATCCCAACCTTGAAGCTCCCCCAAACTATGCCAGTCCAGAATTCAAGATCATACATGAAGGTCTCAGATGTGGATACCATGAGGATGACCAGCAAGCCACTGAGCATCTCCTTGCCGCTTGGCAGGCTGACAGAATGAACAGAATTGCTGCCTGGAATGCACAAAAGGAAGTCGAAGCCAGAGCTGCTGAAGAAGCTAACCAAGCTTGTAGACTGCAAGAGGAAGAAGGGGAATTGTTGGCCAATGAAGAAGTGGAATGCGAATAGCATGAAGTGGAGAAAAAGAAGCTGAAAATGAACACATTCACCCTAGGACTATCGGCTGCCAATGTTCTCATTCATCCTCCATCCCAATATGCCTTACAGAAGCTAAGTATGTTCAACTATGTCGAAATGTGGTACTTCTCCTTGGCAGGTTGCCTGGATGTAGCCAAACACCATGACAGATCCCAGGCTGATGACACATTTGGTATCTCCAAAGTTGATGACCACCTCACCGTCTGCTCCATTGCCTCTGTCAGAGCATTGCGCCATGCCCTCCTGGACCACAAACTCCCTTTCTCTGAATTCCTCAAGGCCAAGAATTGCTTCCTTGAGCATGCCAGGAAAGCCAACTGGCTGGTAACAAATCTGGATGCCCTTGCAAAAATATTCTGGTTCTTAGAAACCCATCCAGCCCTTCAACTCCCCCTTGGAGAAAAGATCATCCTCACCTACGCCACGACTGGCACCAAGAGCTCAAAGTGGGATGAGGTTATGACATCTCTATAATCAACAACCACCTGCTGAACATGGTCACCCGAGATATCGAGGGTCACGACAACAACCACATCAAGTCCAAGGCAAGTAATCTCATCATATCTATTTCTTCGTGCCTAACTTCTAAAAATGAATCAAGATAATCACCCGCAACCCGCAACCTTCTGCCTCGCCATTTCCCCCCCTCTCCCCCCTTTCTTCTCCTCACCCTGTGCAATTGCGATCACCCTTGCAACTGTGCTTGTCCCTTCTCATGGGCACCCCGTTTGACATGGCGCCATGGACTACGTCCCGCCATCGTCCCCACATATAGATGCTCAACTTCTTGGAGAAGGCTGAGTCATCCTTGACCTGCCAAGCTCCAGAATTGAGATCCTACCATATGTGTGATGAGCACCTGAACCACAGACACAATCCATGGTCAGTCTCCCCAGGCCCATCATGGGGTCATTACCCAAGGGACTGCCCCTGCGGCCCATCCCACATTACCTGCCAAAGGGACTCCTCTCATTCGCCCTCACAGTCACCCAAACACCATAACCCTGCAAGGACTCCAAAAGCAGATCAGGCAAGTCAGCATGCCCCAAATGCTTGGGGCGGTTTCCACACAATGTGTGAAATTGTGACAAGAACGAACTGTGGGGTGGCACCCCCTGTTCGTGTCAGCACAACACCAAAGGCCATCTCACCAACCCGAGCAGCCAAACTGTCTGCACGGATTGGCAGTGCCCCTTTGGATGTTGAGCCAAGCACTCTGCCATCCATGAGTGCTCCAGCTGCAGAGTCACCAGTCATGGTGCTCAGGCATGCCCTAGAGCACAGAAGAGTTAAAGCACTAACCCCCTATGCACCCGAGGCTTGGGATCATTGGCTACACTTCTTTAATCTAGTATATAAATACCCATCCATATGTACTTGAGGGCCTCCGCTTCAGCTTTTCCGCTAACCTATCAAACCCACCGCTCTCATACACCCCCCCTAATGACCCCTCCGTCAACGTGCATGCCACAGTATTCAAAGAAATTGTAGATAAGGAAATAGCAAAAGGCTGCTACTTAGGCCCCTTCAGTCTCGACACCATTGAGAGTCTCCTAGGCCCGATTCAAACAGCTCCTTTATGCCTTGTCCCCAAGCCAGGGAAGCAAGGTAAATTTTGCCTCATGCAAAACCTATCCTTTCCCCATAAATCCCTCCTGCTGCATATCTCATCCATCAATTCCCAGGTTAATCCTGACTCATTCCCTACCCATTATAGCACCTTTCACATCATGTCATTGCTCATTGCCTGCCTCCCACCCAGTTCGGAAGCAGCTGTCAGAGACATTGCCAAAGCCTACAGAACCGTCCCATCTCACCCCTCCCAATGGCCCTCTCTTGTCATCCACCTATCAGATAACGAATTCACCATAGACACATCCCTGTGCTTTGGTTTCGCACCCTTGGGCGGCCTTTACAGGAAAATAGGCGAGGTGGGAGCTGACATAATGAGACACATCAGGATTGGTCCCATCGTCCAATGGGTGGATGATCACATTTTCTTCCACATATGGCGCAAGTTTATACCTACGTACAACCAGTTTCAATCTGTACTAGCTACACAGATCTCTCAAGTACGGGGCTATGTCACCAGAGGAGGTCGTTCTTGGTTTGCAGGTGGCAAACTCCCCAATGACGAAACTGAGGAATTTGATGAGGACCTAATGTGCCCCATAAGGGACTTATCCTGTTCATCCCCACGACCCTTACTGGACTGGGAATTTTGCTACAACCTAGACGACATCAATGCCATATCAGATCAGCTCGGAATCCCTTGGGAAGCATGCAAGGACATACTGTTCACCTCCATGCCCATGTTTATCAGCCTGATCTGGGACCTTTCTGAGCGCACAGTCACCCTAACTGAAACCAAGAGGATCAAATACATCAGCGCCATCACAGAATGGGAGCGAAAATGTACTCACACACTGCAAGAAGTCCAGAAATTACACAGCAAACTCCTACATGCCTCGATCGTCTTCCCTGCTGGGCGTGCATACCTCACCAACCTCAAGTTGGTGCTCGGGATTTTTGGCGACAATCCCTTTCTACCCCGAATGCCTCCCCGTGAAACCCCAAATGATATGAAATGGTGGAAGGAGGTCCTCAACCATGTACCTCTCACCACCATCCCATTACCCTACCTCCAGCCCATACACGACCTCCTCACCTTCTCTGATGTTTCAAAGGTTGGAATCGGCATCATCATCGGTGCAAGATGGAGGGCATGGCACCTCAAACCCAGCTGGGACCACAATGGTCAGGGTATTGGGTGGGCTGAGAGTGTTGGGTTCGAACTCCTCATCCGCACAATCGTCAAAGCATGCCCCCCACTTTCATTTCAAGGTTTTCGGAGATAATGTTGGTGTGGTTGAGGCCTGGGCAAACGGGCGCAGTAGAAACAGAGAAGTCAACAAGGTATTCAAGCAAATACACTCACTTCTACAGGACTCTGCATGCCAGATCATTGCCTGCTATGTCCCCAGCGCCGCCAACCCAGCAGACCCCCCCTCCCGAGGTATATTTCCCCCCTCACATCTTCTTCTCCCAAAGCCCCTCACCCCCCCAACCTCCAACCATTTATCGAAGACTATCACTTTGAAGGCCCCCACTTGCCCCTCCCACTCTCACTGCCTGGTATCAGCCCTCAACCGGGGAACAGCAACCACCCTCCTCACCCAACCAGCATCTAGCTGACAAAAACTATAATAGGGCAGTGATTGCCCAGACTACTAGGGATTAGCTAGGAGTAGTAAATAGGTATAAAGTAAACTCACCTCAGCTGCTGCCAAAGAGGGGCAAAGAA
>KN825775.1:0-13646 GCA_000827395.1 Paxillus rubicundulus Ve08.2h10 | reverse complement strand
CCTTGTTCCTGTTCCTATTCCCCTGATTATCATTAGTGAGCACTTCTCTGCCCACTCCACTACATATATATACTTAGTTTTCACTTCAGATTCCTCGTTCTTTGCCCCTCTCTGGCAGTGGCTGAGGTGAGTTTACTTTATACCTATCTATTACTCCTAGCTAATCCCTAGTAGTCTGGGCAATCACTGCCCTATTATAGTTTTTGTCATGTTGTTCTACTCTATTATCCTTTCCTTATCATTACTCTCAAGGCTTCAGGGACATTCCATCATCATCCTACATTGCCTAACCCCATCTCCTTCCTGTTCCTGTTCCCCTGTTATCATTAGCAAGTGCTTCTCCACCCACTCCACTACATATATATATATATATATATTTACTTCTTGCTTTGGATTCCTCAGTTGTTCTTTGCCCTCCTGAGGCAGTGGCTGAGGTGAGCCCATTCTATACCTATTTACTACCCATAGCTAATCCCTAGTAGTTTGGGCAGTCACTGCCCTCTTATAGTTTTTGTCAGGAGGGACTACTTCCAAGGCAACATGAGGCAAAGCATGAGGACCCAGAAGAGGAGAACCCAGAGTTCTGAGCTCTGGACCTGTGCATAACAGTGGGAGCTAACAACACACCTCCAGGCACCCTAGAGGGACAATGACCACTGAGTCCTTCCATTGACAACCTCACACCATTTTGAGTAATTCCATGTGAATCTGCCTCCTGCTCCTGCTCTGGTTCTGCCTCCTGCTCCTGCTTCCATCCAACTCTGACCTCCATTCCTGGAAAGACTTGTGCCAGCCCAGATCATAGCTAGAGTCCAGAGAAGCAACTGGCAATGTCAACAAGCTGACCAGAATTGGGACTACCAATGGACTGTGAACAAGGAGGCTGCATGAAAGGCTTAACACTGCGGTGGACAACAACCAAAACCTGCTGCAGAAGCTCCAGCCTTTCCAGAATTCCCAGGTGCCTTTACAGTGTCCATGGAAACCCTTCAGGACTTTATATTTGCAGGCATGGCCAACTTCAACTTCAATCCATCCCTCCCAGGGACAATCTGGGAAGCCCACAGTGAAGGAAGAACTCCTAAACTTCAATTCTGATCATGTTTATAAGACCATCCCCAATTCTGGAAGGTGTTACCCCTATAACCTCCAAGCCTGTCTTTCACATCAAGCACAACCACACAGAAAATGCTGATTGCTACAAAGTCCACATTGTCACACAAGGGTTCACTCAGAAGGAAGGAATTGACTACCAGGAAGTATTTGCTCCTGTGGCAAACTTGGATTCCATCTGGACCCTTGTCACCCTTGCTGCAAAATATGACCTAGAGCTTGACCAAATGGATGTCTCCACCACTTACCTGAACAGAGAATTGGAAGGGACCTCTACCTACTTCCTCCTGATGGAGGGGAAGTAGGTTCTGATGGAGTCCCTATCCAGCCCAGGTATTGTTGGAAACTCCAGTGCTCCATTTACAGACTAAAGCAAGCCAAACAGACTTGGAACCAAAGCCTAGACAAGAAGCTCAGAAAACTTGGATTTTCTCACCTGCCTATATGTCTCCCAGAAGGATGGGCAAGTCTGTTTCCTGGTTGTTCATGACAAAGTACAGTGAACTCTGGAGTCTTGGAAACACAGAGGTTGTATCTCCACTCTGCCACCAGATGGAACTGCTTGGAGTCTCAGCATCCACTTGGAATCCATCCAGAACTTGCATGGACTGTTATTGCACTTCATCATCCTCTTCTCATCATCACTCCCAAGCCTCCAGGGGTACTCCATCATTTCCTTACCTTGCTTAACTCCATCTCCTTTTGTTCCTGTTCCTACTCCCCTGTTATTATTAGTGAGCACTTCTCCACCTACTCTGCTACATATATGTATATATACTTATTTCTCACTTCAGATTCCTCAGTCATTTTTTGCCCCTCTTAGACAGTGGCTGAGGTGAGTTTATTCCATACCTATTTACTACTTATAGCTAATGCTTAGTAGTCTGGGCAATCACTGCCCTTATAGATCATGTCAGTTTTGACAAAATACAGTGAACTCTGGAACTGGAACACCAACTCTGCGTTTTTGGAATGTTGGAGTTCCTACCTCCACTCTGCTGCCAGGCAGATTCGCTTGGAGTTTCAGTGCCCACTTGGAATCCATGCGGAGTTCATGCAGACTCTTATCATATCACACCATTCTTCACTTGTCATCACTCCAAAGCCTCCAGGGACGCTCCATCACTTTCTTACATCACTTAATTCCATTTCCCCCTTGTTCCTGTTCCTGTTCCTGTTCCCTTCATTATCATTAGCAAGCGCTTCTCCGCTACATATATATACTTAGTTTTCCCTTCGGATTCCTCAGTCGTTCTTTTACCCTCTTTGGCAGCAGCTGAGGTGAGTTTACTTTATACCTATCTATTACTCCTAGCTAATCCCTAGTAGTCTGGGCAATCACTGCCCTATTATAGTTTTTGTCAAGTTTATGTGGACCACCTACTCCTAACAGCCTCCTCCAGACAGTTCATGAGCTCCATGAAGGCCAAACTCTCAGCAGCCTTCAAAATGCATGATCTCAGAGAAGCTAAATACATCCTTGGGATTGAAATCAATTGAGACTGGAAACTCTGGACCATCTCCTTATCACAGTGCCAATACTCCTGGACCATCCTAGATCATGTTGGAATGACCACATTGACAAAAACCATAATAGGGCAGTGATTTCCCAGACTATTAAGGATTAGCTATGAGTAGTAAGTAGATATAAAATTGACTCACCTCAGCCACTGCCTAGGAGGGGCAAAGAATGACTGAGGAATCCAAAGTGAAAACTAAGTATATATCAACAAAAACTATAATAGGGCAGTGATTGCCCAGACTACTAGGGATTAGCTAGGAGTAGTAAATAGATATAAAGTAAACTCACCTCAGCCGCTGCCAAAGAGGGGCAAAGAATGACTGAGGAATCCAAAGTGAAAACTGAGTATATATATGTGGTGGAATGGGCAGAGAAGCACACGCTAATAATAATCAGGGAATAGGAACAGGAACAAGGAGGAAATGTAATTAAGCAATGTCAGGAAGTGATGGAGCACCAATGGAGGCTCAAGAGTGATAACAAGAAAAGGATGATGAAGTGCGATAAGAGTCCATGCAAGTCCATATGAAGTCCGAGCGGTTGTTGAGACTCTGAGTGGTTCCACCTGGTGGCAGAGCAGAGGTAGGAACTCTGACATTCTGGGAGTGCAGAGTTGGCATTCTGGTTCCAGAGTTCACTGTATTTTGTCATATATATGTGGTGGAGTGGGCAGAGAAGCACTTGTTAATAATAATCAGGGAATAGGAACAGGAACAAGGAGGACATGGAATTAAGTGATGTAAGAAAGTGGTGGAGTGTCCCTAGAGGCTCAGGTGTGATGACAAGAAAAGGATGATGAGGTGCAATAAGAGTCCACACAAGTTCTGCCTCAATTCTGAGTGGACACTGAAACCCTGAGCAGTTCCACCTGGTGGCAGAGTGGAGGTATGAACTCCAACTTTCTGGAAGTGTGGAGTTGGTGTTTCAGTTCTGGGGTTCACTGTATTTTGTTACACATGCAAAGCCATCTGGACTCCAATGATGCACAACTCCCAGCTCTCCACCACAAACCCAGAAAATGATCAGATACCCCCAGAGATGGTCATTGAAGGCCAGAAGGTTTCCTATCTCACAGTCATTGGCTCCTTGATGTATCTCATGCTTGGAACACATCTGGACATCATGTGTGTAGCCAGAACCCTCAGCTGTTTTAGTGCTGCACCAAAGCAAATGCACTGGGAAGCAATGAAACACATATTCCAATACATCCAAGCCACAAAGGACATGGAACTCCAGTTTGATGGCTCCAAGATATCCATGGACATGGACTTTCAGGGGTACTCCAATGCAGGTTGGTCCCAGGACCTGGACAATTCCTGCTCCATCTCCAGAATCCTCTTTCTAAGTCATCAGGGAGCTATCTCCTGGTCCAGCAAGCAGCAGAGCATGGTTGCACCCCACACCATGGAGTTGGAGTACATTGAACTTAGTCTTTCCAGCCAACATCTTGCATGGCTTCAGAGCTTATTCAAGAAAATCAGACATCCACAAAAGGGGCCAACTGTCCTCCACTGCAATAACCAGGCCACTATCATCCTGAGCTGTGATGCTCAATTCCAGGCACTGACTAAGCACATCCAGAGGAAGTACCACTTTGTCTGAAACAGCCTTGTTGGAAAAGGAGAAGTCATTATCTGCTATGTTCCCACAGACAACATGGTAGTGGACATCCTCACAAAGCCTCTCATTTGGGAGCAGCATTGGAAATTTGTTTGGGGTGTGGGACTACAAATGTGCTTGAGTGGGAGTGACAAAGTACAGTAAACCCTGGAACCAGAACACCAACTCTGAAATCTCAGAAATATGGAGATCATGACTCTACTCCACTGCTATGTAGAACTGCTCAGAGCCTTAGAATCTTGGAGTCTGCTCAGAATCTGTCTGGAGTTCTTAGGATCTGTCTGGAACTTGCATGGACTGTCATCCTACTTTATCATCCTTTTCTTATCATTACTCCTGAGCCTCCAGGGGCACTCCATCATTATCTTACATTGCTTCACTCCATCTCCTTTCCTATTTCTGTTCCTAATCCCCTGTTATCATCAGCAAGTGTTTCTCCACCCACTCTGCTACATGTATATATACAGTGACTCCATAGACTGTTGCAATGTTTGACTATTTTGCAGTAGATGTGATGGAGCATTGGATTGCATGGGAATCTCACTTAGCATTGGTAAGCCGGGTTGTGGTACTGGTCGCTGGCTACACAATGGTACCTTAGTCATGTAATTCTGTGCAGTGGCTGTGGAGATATGCCTATGTCAATACAGAGACATTATTGCAATAGTTTATGTATTTCTAGTGATAATTAGGGTATTTGGGGAATATCAGTACTTGATATAGCTCAATCCTCCTAGACATGCTTTCAATCAATCCCTGACACACAGAAGCTGGTATCTTATTCCACTCCACCTCAATCCTCTCCCATAACTGCTCCATCCCATAAAGGGGGTGTTCATGCTCTGCAAGCCTCCTCTTGAGGTAACCCCAGGTATGTTATATGTGATTGAGATCAGGAGACTGTGCAGGCCACACAATGGTCCTAAATTCCTACTCCTCTAGCCACTCCTTGACCTTCTTGCAGGTATGCTTGGGATCATTATTCTGCTGGAAGATGATATCAGGAGGATTAAGACCAGGATACTGAAGGGATTCTTAGATTTTATCCTTCAAATTTTGAAGGCATAGGTCTCCATCTATCCTATCATCAATCTTGGTGGCATATCCAACACCCTCCCAAGCCATATAGCCCCACATCATCACAGAACCTCCTCCAAACTTAGAAGTCCTTTCTACCAGCCTGTCACTAAGCCCCTCTCCTGACTTTTTGTGCACCCATTTGTGATCATCTGACCCTAGGTAGTTGATTTTCATCTCATTAGACCATACCACCTTTTTCCAGTCCTCCAGAGTCCAATCCTTGTGAGTGTCAGCAAAGTCTAGCCATGTCTTGTAATGCTTAGCAGAAAGTACAGGGCACTTTCACTTGACCACAACCTTCATACCAGTTTTTTTCAAGTGTTGGCAGACAGTATTTGGGTGGAGAGGCTGGTTGATGATATTGGTGAGGGCTTTGGTCACCTAGACAGCATTCTCTGCTTTTTGAGTAGAGATGAGGTGGATAGCATGGCAGATATTGGTAGAAGAAAGCTTAAACTCCTTATGTTTCAGTACCACCTTAAGGTGCAATGGCTTAGAATGTCTTAAGACCCTTGAGTATGGGGGTCATAGTGAGAATTAACTGGCCAGATTGGGACCACCTTGGAACCACCTTGGAACCCCAACCATGTGCCTCGAAACTGCATTGGGACAAATTTGGGTATAATCACAATTATATTGTGATGCTGCCAGCACATTGCAGCATTTAAAAGCATTTCAACCACTTGGAATCTGTGGTAACCCCAAAATAGTCTTTCTGACATAGTAGTCTGGACAATCACTGCCCTCTCATAGTTTTTGTCACTGGTCACCATACTTCCCCCCTATGCCATTGTCCCATCCTAAGGTATTCCTGCCTAGTGTCATATCCCATGTTGTGCAAGTCAACTCCACTCCTTTTAAGATCTAGGTCCTCCAGGCTGTCTGGAGTTGTTGGGGGTGGAGTGGACATTGGCTTCAACTTATATGTTGCACCCTTGTTCTGAGTTCAGTCCAGTATTTACGAAGCGGCAGAGTGACAGTGGGCAGCAGAGTAACAGTGGAAGGGGATGTCAGAGGTCAGAGGGTCAGAGGGATGACAAGAAGACTGGCTTCAGGTGTTGAGGGAGAGACTTAGAATGGACAGAGCAGAAGAGTGATCAGAGTTGATGTTTGAACTGAAGAATACAAAATACAAGGAGGGTTTCTATACTACTGGGACAAGTAAACATGGAGGGCACCAGAGTGCCAGAGTGAAGTGGAATGTGAGTCAAGGATGTCAAAAAGATAGGATTAAGTCAGAATGAGTCAGAATTGAATTAATCAGAAGGTGGGATTATTAGATATGTCAAATGTCTATCAAGTGTGAAGGATGAGGAACAAGGTACAGAAATCAGGGGTAAAAGAGAGATAAGCGGAAAAGCAGAAAAGCAGAAAAGTGGACAAGTGATAATGCATAAAAGTGGAAAAGTGGACTTGGGTATAGGCAGAAAGCAGATTTGGTCTGGAGTAGATTCCAGAGGAGCAGAGTTGACTTGTGTGACACAGGATATTATATGACAGCTCCTCTGGAGCCTACTCCAGACCAACTCCACTTTCCTACCTATAAGCAAGTCTGCTTCTCTGCTTATCACCAAGTCCACTTTTCTGCTTTTCCACTTATCCCTGATACTTCCAATTCTGTGCCTTGTTCCTCATCCTTCATACTTTTAACAGACATTTGACATATGTATCTAATAATTCCACCTTCCAATTCTTTCCATTCTGACTCACTTTGACTTGTTCCGACTCAAATTCTGTCTAACTCTGGTACTCCAGTGCCCTCCATGTTTACTTGTCACCATAGTATATAAACCATTTTTGTATTCTGTATTCTGCAGTTTGAATATTGACTTTGATCACTCCTCTGTTCTGTCCACTAAAGTCCTTCTCTTGACACTTGAAGCTAGCCTTCTCATCATCACTCTGACCCTCAATTCTCTGACCCCTCCTCTGACCCCTCCTCTGACCCCTCCTCTGACCCCTCCTCTGACCCCTCCTCTGACCCCTCCACTGCAACTCCACACCTCTGAAATACCAGAGTGAACTTGGGCAAGGGTGCAATATATAAGTGGAAGCCAACATCCACTGCCACACCTCTGACAACTCTGGACAGCCCAGAGAAACCAGATTTAACACCTAGTTACAGTGCTCTCATGTGACCAGTCACATATGGTAACACCTAGTCACAAGTGGTTGCATGTGAATGATTCCTAGGAATCTTACCAGCTCTTGGAACCACCACTTAGATAATATTAAGGACATACAGTAGACTTGCTCATAATAAGGTGATATCAGATAATGCATAAGTTTTTGAGGGAGAATCCAGTGAGGTATAGTTGTGTACCTGCCAAAATGAATGCACTAATGCATACTTCTCATGATGCATTGGATTTTGAGGCTCCCGGCAGTATATATTATGAGAAAGTCTACTGTAGTTAGTGTCTGGGTTGAAAATGGGGGGTCTATATAATACCATGGTCTTTCTTGTTACAGGCGCTATAGCCAAGTGGTTACGGCGACAGATTCGAATGCCACGCGATATCTGTTACTCTTCGAGTGCGCAGGTTCGAATCCTGCTGGCGTCGTTTTTGCCTCCAATGCCGTGTTTGTATTTACTATTGTTTATCCCCTGAGGAACTGCAGTCAGACACTTGCCCAAAGCTAGTACTTATCATGATCACGATCCTGAAGGCCTGACACATGGAACGAAGAGCGACCATCGATGCCACTATGGAGTGGACTACCGCTGTGTGGAAATTATTGCAGGACAAAGTCCAGCACGCTCACTCTGTGTTTGACATCCGTTCCAACTATTTCGTGCTCCTCCCCAAGCATGCCACACAATGCCTTTTCCTCTTTGCCCTCCTTGTCCTCTTGTTCATCGTTTTACGATCTCGTGAAGAAAACCGCGCTCGCACCAGGACCGCTCTCCAGGCCATTCTCACGCTCATAACACCAACGTCCTCCCTCTGGCCAGCTCGCTACATCGAACTCGCTAGATGCGCCGGCTCCCTTTCACCTCCAGGTATTTTTGTCCCGCTCGAGGTGATACTCTGGGACATCATAGAGGGTATCATTGAGTTTCGCGACCCAATCAATGATCTGGCAGACCTGATTTGCTCAGAGATGAAAGTGTACGGATTTACAATGAGCCTGAGCATTGAGTGGAAATGGTGGATTGAGGCTTTCGAATGGTGGATCACCGCTAAGGTGTGTACACACACGATCTGTTCGACGTGCTGATGCCAGAAACACTGACAATTGAGCAGCCTTCCAAGATGCCAGGTGTGTATATGCGGCTGGACGGATTAACCCTACGATGAACATTATTGCATGGTAAGGTTATCCATCAGGAAGCCCGCTGGATTCTCGTACTGTCAGGTATGGCCAAAGTCTATTCCACATCTCGCAGGTATCATAGCACGCATGAAGCTCATTGTCACGCCAAGTTCCCTTGATCTCAGCCTCTTTCTCAGCCCATTTGCGTCAACCTCCCCGACATCTGGCGCCCACATCTGCCTCGATTTCCTCCCCTCTGGTATCCTTCCCTCCTTAGACTCGGGGTCCAAGGTCACACTTGAGTTTACATCTTTCTCGACTTGTCTGCGAACACTAAGCACTGCACAAATTATCTCCGCTCTGCCATTCATCCTCTCTCAAGGCCTGCCTCGCAGACCTCAATCCCTGTCCTCTGTTCTCGGACACCTTGCTGTTTCCTATGACTCGAAACTGGCAGTCGACTCGTTCGTAAACGTTTCGGCGGATTACGGACATGAGCTTGAACGCGCCTACAACTTGATCGCTGGAGAACAAAGGACACGCACGATGTGGGTGGAGGCATTCGGTATCAGGGCGTGGCGCCGAGATTTATTCCTGGTGGCCCTTGAAGCTGCACTCATACGTCGAGGGTGGATTGAGAGATGGGCTATTGAAGTCTCTGTGAGGTGATATTGTGATGTTCCCCTTCTATTGTTCTGGTGTCAAATGCTGTCCTTGAGGCTTGTGTTTCCTTGGCCCAGTGGTATACTCTTTTGGCCAGGCTAATGGTACGCTCACGTTCCGTGCACGACGCACTCAAGTTGCGGCGAGGTTACTATTGTACAGTTCCAATGTAAGATGAGCGGGAATAATTGGCAAAGAGAAGATCGGGTGTGTCACATCGTGGTCGAGATCCAGGAGATGTGCGTGATGCCACAAACAACTCAATCGTTGACGTCGTCGGCCTTCGGAGTTCGAGCACCCCGCAAATGAGCTTATTTTTCAGGCGACGACGTCCTGCAAATCCGATATCGATGGCGCCTGTCTGCCGTGTCCGCGGCGGCGTGCGCTCCCAGGAGTCACGAGTGGGCGGACCCACATCCTTACGCAGCCTGCTTTCGTCGCTGTTAACAACGCGCGAGGAAGGAACACCAGGGAGGTGAGCAGGTCAGCTTCGATGTGTTTGACCTATGACAGGTACCATCCATATCCTCGTTCAGAACAGTGAGAACATCAACAGAGAATGACGTACCAAAACCGGTTGAACTACAGATATCTCGTTTCTCGACGGCGCAGGATGATACCGAGGCGCCACAAGCTGGATTGTTGACCCAGCCCCACGACGGTATGCTGCGGTCAATGAGACACTGGACGACATCGAGACACGTGGATGGTGACCATGTTGGACTTTTGGCCTATGTAGTGCACCACTGGAAAAGTCCCACTACATATCGTGTGTTTGATTAGGAAATAAATACGAGTTTACAAGAAAAGGGGGAAAGCTAACCATGATAAGCTTATTGTCCTCTCCTACACTGCCAAATCGATATGTGCGTCCGTCACACCTGAGCTCGTCGAATGCAACCGCCGAGACAAAGGAAGAGTGTCCTTGGCACCTAGCGACCACGCGTTGCTCCCACGGGGAAAATATTGTCAGGAGGTCATCTTGCCCCCCCGTCTGTAATACGGGTAACGCATGAGATAACGGGTTGTAGAGCGAAAAGTAGACTGTACCAGGATTAGTCGGCCATCGGGTGACCACGCGACACATGTCAAGGCACCAAAGTACGACGCGTAACAGTCAATTAACCTGCAGCTCTGTCAAGAAAGCACGAGCCATGGACAAGATACCACCTACTGTTCAGCAAACGCGTCGATCACTCTCAAACAACCATCCTCTGATATCGCGGCCACATGTTTGATGTTGGGCGAAAACGCGAAATCTGGTTGTTGAATGTTCAGCATGTTCAAAGACATGCCAGTCCCAGGGACGTACCAATAACACCGCGTTTGCTCAACCTCCAGTGGCTCACAGGATTCTTAGCAACTCCCTTATCCGCCTTCGCACCTCCGCCCACGGTTGCTTCAGGATGCCATGGTGGGACAGTAACATGCATTGTCGTTAATGGATCCCATTCTCCGGATACTTGTGACGGGGTTTGGGACGGAGGTGCATGGGGACGCGGAAGATTTGATGTCGAGGCTGGGGCACCAGGGACGGTCACACTGAATACCCCATCGTCACGTTCCTTGTCGTACACGATTATTGTACCGTCTGCATGGGAAACGAGAAAGAGACTGGACGATGAGGGGACCCAGCGAACTGCAGTGCAGGGGGAGGACGATATGGAACCCTGAAACTCAGTGTGAGCGAAACATGGACCGATTCGGCAATAGAGCACACCTGTTTGTTAAGGCGACCATAACGACTGGACATGGGATCTACAGGACAACATAGCTTAGCAGATGTGGTCTAAAATGTTAGGCTTGGACACACCAAACCAAACGAGATCGCCAGTGTTGAACCCAATGACGACGTCAAGTCTCGCGGGCGAAGCAGTGAGGGGGTTCACATCATGACACGTCGGAAACGCCGAGAAGCTGATTCTCGTCAGTGGCTCCTGTCAATCATCAGAAGAATCACCAAGCAGGAATGCATGCGTGGTCACCTTGGCTTTCGTGCCAACTTCATACCAGAGGAAAACTTTGCCTGTGTTATAAAATACGAACGTCGCCTCACCCTGCTTGCTGGCAAGGATCTTGCTGAGTCCTTCAGCGCTTTGCATGCGAGTGATGAACGTAGAGGAAGTTGTGCGCATATTATGCTTCGGTTTCGAATAGTTGGATTTCTTCTTCCCCGAAACAGACGGATGTGCGAAAAGCTTATGCCGGGGTTCTGGAGACACGATTGAGTCTTGTACGAGGGTGATCTGGGGCGATGTGATATCTGGTGAAGTATGATTGTCATCTGGGGTGTCGCTGGAAGACAGGCTGCGTTCGTCTAGGAGGGCTTTCGAATCCTTCTCCCGTTCCTTGTCCTTTTCTCTCCGCGAGTCCTTGGCGAGGTTCGCACCTAGTAGCTGAGCTAGGCCAGGAGAATTCCCATGCCTCGAGTGATTGAAGTGGACAATGATGGTAGAGAGACGTGGGGAATATATCGATGCTGCTGCAGTCTGAGACTGGGCTGGCACTGCGGGAGGCTTGTGTTCTTCTGTAACAGAGTATACGCCTTCTGGTGCCACAAATGCGCTATCGCTCTCCATGGTTAAGGCTCTTGTCGCCGCGAGGTCTGTTTGTGATTCAGGTGGTTACCGTTCCACGGCCACTAGCGTCTGTGGTACGTCCACTATAACTTGAAGTACCGCTACAGGCGCTGGGCCCAGTGGAAACTACTATTTCTTGGAGTTATACTTGATTAATTGAGAGATGTCCTTGAAGTATGTTCATGAGGGCGACAGTCAAAGATCATCTTATGTACACACACATATATAGATACATAATGTATAGCACTGGGAGCCACCCTTTCGCTATACACTGTGGATAGTAAACCCTATCAAATTCAGTGGAATTTTCCGCGTGTTTTCAGCGTATTTTTCTAGTGAAATTCAGCGCGAATCAGTGGAGACAGGTAATGAATTTCAGTGGATTAGGCTCTGTCTGGACAGCGAATTCAGGTTGGAATTTGTCAGCACTGTGGCGCCGTAGGCGCCATAGTGCCTTGTCTGTGTGCACAAGAGGTGAAGCCGGGCCGTCCACCTGCTTAGTCATCCGTCAGACGCCCTTCTCCGAAGATAGGGGCCGGACCACATGGTGGATCACATGTATGGTATGACAAGGGGCAGGTAAATAAAGTGGAGGCAGCGGTTTCGAACTTGCAACAGTTCTCATCAGGGGGCTTACAGCTGCTGCCCCTACCACTAGTCCATCCAGCCAATGCTTAGGGTACCAACTACCAATCTAATGCCCTACCCAGGGATTTGACTCTAGTCATAGCCACAACCATGCAAGAGTTCCTTTTGTGCAAAGGGTGCCTACCCCAGGCTGGATTGGTTGCAAACTGGGGAACAATGTGTGGGGGGTGGGAGGCTCCATCTTTGTTAGACCCACAGTTGCTATGGCACACAGGGGCCTTTCAGCACACCTGTCTGTACTTTTTTGTTGCCATACATTCTCGGTGGGGCTCAGTCACCATGAGAACCTCTTATGCCATTGTGTGTGATTCGCCGTGTGATGACACAGACCAATTCTAAATTCAAGTTCAAATATCACATGACCACCAACATGTGGCAGGATCATTCCAGATATGTGATAATAAAAGTAGATCAATCATATACAGCACACTATCTCATAGTGGATAACATCATAGTGAATATTATCTCATAATGCATGGGCCAGTGAAAGGTCAAGATGCCCTCTACCACTGGAAATGCTATCTCATAGTGCATAAATCTCATAATGCATGACCAAAATTGGGAACCAACAGTATGCATTATGAGATAGTGTACTGTATATGTGTTTATATATATATATATATTATTGGGTTAGCACCACTCTGCGACCATGTCTAGTTCTGAGGCATCAGAAGGCAGCTGACAATCCCACTGATCCACCCGTTCACAAGGTACTATCAATCCTACCGATCTACAACAGAGTCAGTCAAAACAGAGCTGAAAGTTTCCTGCATTGTGGACTGAAGAAGAAGAAACATTTTTCATTGATTTCCTTATCTCTGAGTTCACTTCATTAGGTGATGGAGGCTTCAAAAAATTGACCTTCCAAGAGGCTGCCAAATGTCTGAAGGTTAAATTTCTTCAACAAGCAGGTGGAGAAAAAACAGTTGCCAGTTGCCAAAGAAAGTTCCAGGGGGTAAGTCTTTACTACTAATTACTAGTATCCAAGCTGGATAACTTGATGCTAATTGACAATGCTTACAGCTCAAGAAGTCCTACAATGCTGTCATTGACATCAAGAATACATCAGGCTTTACCTGGAGTGATCAGAATGGGGCAGGAATTGCACTGAAAAATCACGATGTCTGGGACAGGTATGCCAAGGTATGCAGACCAACTGCTTC
>KN825774.1:0-13637 GCA_000827395.1 Paxillus rubicundulus Ve08.2h10 | reverse complement strand
CTCCACCTTGTTAGACCCACAGGTTGCTCGGGCACACAGGGGCCTTTCAGCACACCTGCCTGCACTTTTTTGTTGCCATACATTCTCACGGTGGGAATCAGTCACCGTGAGAACCTCTTATGCCATCGTCATGTGATTCGCAGTAGCGACACAGATTAAGGCACATGCGAAAACTATTGAAGCCGAAAGATTCTTGAAGTCTAATGTAAAGCTGAATGCTGACATAGATAATACTGTGAATGTAGTTGTCTGGACAAGGGTATGGCTTTTGCCTGATATGATGAACAATGTCTTACTGACTTTGGTGTAGGTGGGTTTAGCTCCTGACCACCTTCGTCTCATCAACCCAACCCCAGGACAGTTCTTACCTGCAGATCATAAGCCTTTGATCGACATGCTCACTGGCAATATTATATCTGTATACTGCCCCACTCCTGCACCAGTATGGGTCAAGCAACAGGTTACTGTACCCTTTCTGGTTTCGCACGACGCTCATATACTTCTTTGTGATGCATCCTTGGTTGATTCTGACCTGCTGGGGCTCCAGGATGAACTTGCCCTGTTACCACTTGTCAAAAGACAAACATCTAAAATGTCAACCCTCAAAACTACCTCACCTCTCAAACACCACAGAGTCACAGTGGCAGGAGGATCAGGACTTCAGCCACATCCATTGTCATCTGCTACCCCTTCCATGCACCTTGGATCCACTATGCTGCCAGTTATTGGTCTTGGAGTATTGCCTTCGTCTTCAACTCCCCCATTACATATCTACTGCTGATACTTCTTCCAATCTGTCTTCATCTCTACCTCCTGACTCACCACCATCTCATTGGTGCGAAAATGGAAAGAAGATGTTTCCATGGACCTATGTCTGTGATATGTATCCATGCATGGATACTGTGGTCAAGCTGCGAACTGCTGACGAGATTGAAAAACACTTTCTGTTGGCATTTCCCAACACAGAGTTTGTTCTTGGTACATTCTACAAGCATTGAAAGCCATATCTGGATGCTTGTACCCTGTGAATTATTCAGTCCATGGCTGATATGGGTAGATGTGAGGGTGGAAACTGAGCATTGAGTTAAGGATGGTAAGTAGGTGTGGTATTGGAGAGAACATAGTCTTACTCATTTTGTCTTTGTATGGCTTTAGGTTGCTTGGTGAAGGGTTCTCCTTCCAATAGTGTTGACCAGTCACCTGTACCTGGGAACTCACACCAAGTTAATATGGTTTCAGAACAGGGTCTAACCCCCAATCTCTTCACTTTGTCTCCTTCGGGTCTTGAAATGTCAGGTCCAATGGTGGGTTCTGATGATAATTACCTTGACAATACCTCCATCAATCTAGCTGACCTTGACCT
Source organism: Paxillus rubicundulus Ve08.2h10 (assembly GCA_000827395.1). Taxonomy (NCBI): domain Eukaryota; kingdom Fungi; phylum Basidiomycota; class Agaricomycetes; order Boletales; family Paxillaceae; genus Paxillus; species Paxillus rubicundulus. The sequence continues at coordinate 12,274 of KN825774.1, read as the reverse complement.
TTCTGCTATTTTGAATGAGCTACAAACACACGGTAACCAGTCTACATCTCCAGATCTACCTTTACTTGAATCTTCTTTACAATTTTCTTCTCAAGATTTTTTCTCACAGGATACCTTTCAAGATTTCTTATCAAATGAGTCTTTTCTTGATGACTTTCTCACCTTTGATAATACTTCCTTGTTTTGATTAGCTTTTTTACTGAGGATGGCTTTCAATAGTAATGAGTTTTATTATCTTTAGGCAATAGATTTAAAGGTTAATTGGACTGTGGGGGAGTCCCCCTTTTTTAACTTTCTGAAAAGGTCTGATTAAAAGCACATGTTGTCAATGAGATACTACTCCATTGTTCATGAACTTATGACAGTGTACTTCAAACAGCACCATGACTTTGTTACTCTGAAGGCTATCCATGCTAGAATTTAAGAATGAGTCAGCCAGCAGGGGCTAGATCTTAGAACCACCACCACAGCGGAATTGAATGATCACATAACTCAAGACACCATAACTCAATTGACATAATTGACAGACATCATTATCTGGTTAACCAAGTATGTGTGATTCAACAAGGAGCTGTTTATCCAGTGGAGATACTTTATGATCTATCCTGCACTACTGTCTATAGGAATAGTCCATGGATTATGCCCAGCCTTTTCTAACTCAGAGATGATATAGCGATTCCTTCGCTTAATCATTTCATCTAAGTAGAAATTATATCTATGAACACTCATAGAGCACAAGATTGCCTGATATCCACCTAGCCAAACATTAGTTTGCTCAGAAATAGATGTATTAAAACACCATTTGACATTTTCAATAAGATCAGGAAATGCTGCTGGATTGCAGTGGTGTTGGCAATATAGATCTATTTCCTTGTGCTTGGAATTAAAGTGAAACACATCAACAGGAAATCCAGTCTGAGAAAAGTGGGTGTCATGGATAGCCTCTTGATGGGCACGAAGCTTGCAATTATTGTCAAAGATGAAATATTCAGGGGTTGATTGTGGGGTTGGAAATACTGCTTTGGAAAAGTCCTAATACTCTGATTTAGTCATTAACTTAATCTAAAGGGGAAAGAAAAAATATGTTGACAGCAGATACAGCTTCTGATCCGTAAAAGGTTGCACGAGCCAGAATTACACCACATGGGCACATTATGAGCTGCTCATTGTGTGTTCAATGGACTCCAAACCTTGCCCTAAGGTGATTATGATTTCCTTGCTCTGACTTTCCTTCACATTCCACTGATTCCTCTGCAGTTTTGGCATCCTCACTTCCAGACACAGAGTCTGTAGGGATGGAAACACCAGCTTTCTTCAGCCTAGCATGAAGCTGGAATAGAGCTTTTGTAAGCTTGTAGTAGGGCAACTCCAGTTGCCTGTGGTCAGTGTGATCACAAGCACCCTGATGCACATGGAGAATTGCAACCATCAACTGCACAAATCTCACCAAGATGTTGATGATCAGAGCAAAATCTGAGACAGTGGCTATCAAGTGGCTTTTTGCAGTCATGAACTGCACAGCAGGGATGGCCAATGGTATTGCCATCACATACTGCCACCTGAATTTTCACTAGACACACTATTCAATCAGCCATCATTTGAATTTATCAAAACAACATACTCTTGCACCCAGAGTTATCTTCCACAACAACAAAATACTTATCGCAGGCATGTGGATATGCCTCCTGACCTATGCCCTCCATTTCCTTGTTTTGAGGTATCAGTGCAGCATCAATCCAAACTCAATGCTGACTGTCATGGGACAAAATAAGCTGAGTTTGCCGCTCAGCTTTATCCAGAAGTAGTAAGTATATGAAAAAGCCATTGAGCACATCCTCATCTTACATCTGCAGTGAGCATGGCCACAGCTCCACCTTTTCCTCATATTGATGAACAACTACACCAAAGGCAAGTCTGTTGTTCAAAATATATGCATCAATATTTCCCAGTGCTGTGTTGTATATCCATGCACAGTCCATACTGGATAACCTACTTGTACATGAGCAATGAGTGATATCCCTTGACAGCAATATCCCCATCACTGACCAGCCAAAGACCTTTGCATTTGCAAATAGCTTGAGAACAGCAGTGTTGATGAAAAAGTGGGTTGCCACCTGGATGACATCCAGAACTCCACAATAATATGTTTGTGATGAACTGCTTTTTTGGACAATGTAATTATGATGATATTGCCGCAAGCATTCTTAAAGCAGCAGTTAATGACAAGGAATCAAAATAGTGACCTACATACTGCGACAATAGGTTGATGTTGTGTAGATTGGAAGCACACCAGTGCAAAGCATGAAGCATGTGGCTTTATGTGTCACTGGGTCAGACAGCGTGGAAACATTGTTGTTGCTTCGGAAATTAGGGCAGTCAGGTGAAAGGCAAACACATGTGGGTGGGTAGAGGTCACCATACACTGAACAGTGTTGAGCAATCATGACAAATGAAATTTGGAACCATACCTATACTGTGACTTCACCCATGTGCATTGTAACATTTGACATCAACAGCACTCAGAGTAACCTTGTCGTGGTGCCAGACGGTGCTCCATTAATGTAGCCCAGCAGTTTTGTATCACATCAACATCAAGCGCAAGCATGCCAGCAAGAAGTTGCAAGACAGCTGGTGGAAGAGATGCAGACAGATGGCAGATGTTCTGCATGGATTGTCATATAGCTGGCTCGGCCACACACGAGAATTTGATGAAGGTGAGAATGTCGCCAAGTGAAACATAAAGGATTGGAGTCGGCAACTGAAGCAAAGAGGCGATGAGTTGATGTAGAGTAAGCATGGGATGGGATGTTGGTGTCGATGTTCAAGATGATGATCAGCGTGAGAAAGATGGATGACTTACGCGTCACTGTTTCTGGAGACTGTATTCTCCAAAACCAACACTCTCCGGTTCTCCACACCCGTTTTGGAGAGAATATTCATAAAATCGCTGGGAAATCGCTGGAGATTGTCCAGAGACTCTCCCCCAGTGGATTGTTCGTCCTCGAACCTTTGATCTGCAGACATAAGTGCGATGCGCTGGCATACGCTGCTGTAGTGTGACGTCCAGCGCTCAAAGTCAATGAAATTTTTGGGTGAGTTTGCCGCACTTTGCCGTAGCCTGCCGATGCAGCCGAGTACTCAAATAGGATACTCCGCTCGAAGTTGTCACACCCGAATGGGTTCTGACCGTCGTGCTTGCATCGTCGATAAATAGTATTCAGTCAAACGTGGGTCCCCGGTCGACTGGTCACTTGGGCTGTTTGAAACTATAAGACACCGCCAACTGTCCAAAATATTACAAGTAAAGCATTGCCCCTCAGCTGAGCAGGTGAGAATCCTACCATTTCTTAAAGCTCAAGCCCCAGGAGTTATCCCTTCCATGCATCAGTCTGCCCGCAACGGGGCAGCAGGAGGTGGGGGTATAGTTAAATTCAGAACAAACAGTCCATACGCATGAGTCACCGTTACAGTGGCTTCACCACATCAAAAGGTACTAGCAGTGGCGACCCATCAATGGCATCACACGGCATCCGCCCTTCCATCGAAGCTGCTTCCGTCATTGCCCTCATTCAAGGTGATTGTCAACAGACTGGACTAGCCTTCCCGGAATTCATCTTCTCTGCCCCACATCCCACGTACCCACAAAAGACTTGAAGCGCTCGAACGTGAATATGAATCCCACTGAATCAACAGAAGACTCTTTCCGCGTGCGGCAATCTGAAAACTCCATAGATCTGTTCCAACAGGCCCGGTCGAGATGGTCTTTCCCTGGGGATTTCCCGAGGTGCCTATCCGGGGTTATTTCTGCGAGTGGGCGTCTCAAAGACCATCGCCCCTGCCTTTTATTACGTTTTTATTGGTCCTGGTGACTCGAATAACCCTCACAGGCTGATCCTTGCAACTGTGTTTGTTTCCATTTTTCTCGTTTCGCCACCGGACAACACCGTTCCCTTTTGTCATTATTGCTTGACCTTCTGTCACTTCCCCTCCCTTCTTCTTTCTGTTCCTTTTGCTTTAGCTTCCTTGTGGTCTTGTGGTCATGGTCTTGGGCTTTCGACATGGTTTGACGGTGTTGACAACTTTGGTTCTGTGTTTTCGTAAATGTCATACCTCAGACGGTGTGGTCTCTTGGGGATTCGGGAACAACAGTGTTGTGCGTTTTCCTTCTACGTCTTCTTTTTTTTGTTGGCTGTCCAGAGTTGATACAGGGTGACCGCACACAGGAAGCGACCCAGCCAACAGAATGTGAGACGTTGAGGATCTCAACGTCTCTTCCAACGGAATACCCATCGACACCGGAGAGAGCATATTACCTCCTCGCGTTTGAACCAGGAGGAATGGCGACCACATCACTAGTCGGGCTTGACGCGTCATCTTTGCATTGGCAAGTCCGATATCCAGCAGGTGAGAACATTATCTCTTTACAAACAGCCCGAGACGTGATCGCGTGCTCAGCCCCGATATCATGTTTTAGGCTCCCAACTCCTCCTCGCGCTCGTAGACTCCCTCGGCACGTCCTTCGGCGTTCTCCCGACGCCACTGACCGTAGCCTGTGAGTGAAGCTTCGTCTCATTCCTCCCTATTTAGTCAACTCAACTCACCTCACCTCATCTGACCTATATTCTCTTACGCCCGTTCAAATGCGCTCTGACCGGATAGCGGGCTCTAAATACTGCCAGATAACCTCCAAGTTACCCCGTGATCCACAGACGACTCAACCCAAAATATCCTCGTCTGTGTTTGATCACCTCGTGCCATGCGGCACTTGGGACCTATCCGTTTCTGGAGGCAGGGCACCATATACAGTCAGTATCGTGTCGCTCGGATCTGGCACTATACACAAATTCTCTGTGCCATTTGGTGAGGTTGGATTCTCGTATACCAATAGAGGGGAGATTGTGGGACAAGTCGTAGGTAAGTTACATCATTCGCCATTGGTTCGACGATATGCGAGAATAAATGACGAAATATGTTTCTTTGCAATTTTATTGGGTTGTGCTGGGTAGCTGCTGTCAGCGATGCGTGAGTTGCTTTCTTGGGTGTCATGTCGATGTCATGTGCTAAGGAATATATACATCTTATCTCCGGCCGCATCTCGATTTTCTGTTGTCTGTTTCACTGTCTCATTCAGGGATGGTGTACTTGGCACCGCGACTTCTATCGTTGACATCATCTTGCCCAGTTCCAGTGATAGATCAGTAGCATTTTCAAGTTGCCGGCTCGCTAAGCCCACCAACATATCTGTGTCGTCGTCTGAATCACTGTTCAGACGCGCACCCAGGTTGCCCCGCGTATTCCTCCGCAAAGGCACTCACATGAACCTGCCCAGGGACATCAAGTTGGTAGAGTCGAGTCACAAAGATGCTATCCTCCTCGCCGTCTGTGCATCTGTTGGCGGAGCAGCTCTTGTCTCAATCATGATCTACGTCTTTGTGATGTGCCGTCGGCGAAAGAGGGGCGTTATCGGTGGACAGGATACCCTCGTGAGGCCCTTTGACACTGTCGTACCGGCACCTACTGTGACGAATACATCGATGGTGTCACTTGGGAATGCCAGATCCAGGATGGGGTTATCAACGCCGATACCTCCGCGGTTGAACGTGGATGTTTCTCTTCCTGTGTTAGACATCTCTCCCAGGCATAACTCAGGGAGCACGAGCGGGGGGTACGGAAACGGGACGGAGAAGGTATTCCCTCAAGCGAGGAAGCCTTCGCGCTCATGCACTGTGCCTGTGCCAGTATCATATTCACACTCCCAGCCTGGTGCTGGCACATCTCGGTCTACGCTGCGCCATCATCCATCCGACTTATCGATACATTCAAATCCTGACCAATATGCCAGCCCTTATCAGTCTCCAGATCGCTCACGAGCGCATGCTCAATCACCTACACCCACTGGCTCACACATACATCTTTCGCAGTCCAATCCCTCCTTGCCCATACGCGCCCAGCCCCCCCAGCCTGCTGAAGCGCCTGCACCTCGCTCCCCCTCCGCCCAAGAACGTCGTTCTGCCAAACGCGTTCTCTACATATCCCGATCCGCAAGCGATTTGTACCACACTGTGTCCTCCGTACCCCGGTATCGTACACCCTACAACGGCATCTACACACCCTCGTCCCCGCATGCCCATCACAACTACGCTCACAACTCACGCATAGACACGGTCACACACCCCGTGAACCACCTGCGACACTATTACTCTGCATCACCCGTTGTACACGTACCACCTGGCCTGGATCATCATCACGCGGGACATCGGGACGCTGGGGTCATGCATGAGCCACCACCACCGTATCATGAGCTTGGGAGATTGGATGAAGGGATGGATCGTTAGCATTGGGATCTGTAGCTTCAATAGTACGGGTCCCCGAGAGTTGGGAAACGAGAAGTTGGCCACAGCTAGTGATAAGAGTGCTCTCCAGGTGACTAGGATCAATTGAACTGATTGCGGTTAGGCGTTCGCTCGGCGGTCGTACGCCAATCGACCAGGCGTAAGGGAATATTGGCACACAATGGTACAAAAGCACATCAAACTGTCACTTAAACTACTGTGTTTGAGCCCCATATCCCCTAATATCCTCGGCAAAGTCCCAGGACGTCTCTAGGTGCAACGAATCTGAGACCCATACACCAGCAGCCGTGATTGTTGCGATTTGGTACTATGTAAGCGGAGATGATTAAAAACGTGGCTCGGTTCTGTTTGAGGATGGGAAGAAGGATCGGACGAACCTTGTTCAAACTTCGAGCGTCACGGTAGAAAAGCACGCGCATGCTCTCTTGTATGATTTTTCGTGCTTGTTCTTCTGTCAGTGCGTCTTCGTAGCCTTCCACAGCTTTACGGAGTAATGGTAGTGCGATGTAAGATCCATAACCAGTGGCGAGGGTAGAGGCAGAGTAAGTCGTTCCCAGCAGATCGACATACGACAAGAACCTGTGTCCAACCGTGCATCAACTACACATGATACCATTCCTTACGCAGTCACCTACCTCTTCCCATCTTTGAACCCACCAATGATAAGCGAATTCCACAACGGGTTGATTTTCGAGCGCCGCGCGTACATGACCTGAGACATATACTCGTGTATCTCCACTGGGCCGAGTTCGTGACCGTCCTGCGCGGCTATCTCATCGACGGAGAGCTCCTCTAGGATGCGTTGGATATACTGGAAGTCGGACATGTCGCCGCCTGCTCCTATGACGGTGTACTGCCCCACGGGGTGGAGACGTTGAATGTCCTTGAAGCGTGCAAGGGAGCCATACGACGCTGTGCGGAGCCAAGGTCATGATGACATAGAGAATCGAGTTTTACGGCGATAGGAACATACCAAGGTTGTCGGCTGCCATCATGATGCCATCCTTGTATTTGATGGCAAGGACGCTAGTACCAGTGACTATGGGCTGTCTGCGATGCACGTGTCAGACCAATGACGTGTCGGGTACACGTATACGAAGGAAACTCACTGTGTGCGTTGGACACCATCTGCGAACGCATCCTTGGGATGGTTGTTAGGTCTGGAGTGGATAGGATGGGTCCCGTATACATCGACTGCATCGTTTCTCTTCATAGCGAATAGATCAGTACTGGCTAATCAGCCGGTTATCGCACTTACAGGACGGCCCCAGTTGGTAGGAAAATGATCCATTTGCGTCTTGTGCGAGTGACGAGGAAATTACAGAAAGTAAGAGGAGGTCGTGCCCAAGGTCGACGCGCAAGCCAGAGTCTGTGTACGTAATTTCTCCGGATATGGTATGCCTTTAGGCAATAGGTTCATGAGTTCACAGTTTTGACTTTGAACGACGATGGTATCCTCATACTAGTAGTAACGGGAATGAGATCCACGAGAAACAGTCTTTGAAAAGCTCCGTACATATACAAGAATCAAAACATGCAATGAAAGAGTAAGCCCCCATCGAATCAATGGAACTCCTTACATGACTTTGAGTAGGAAGGATACCAGTCTTCCCACTACAGTTGATATTCTCGTGTTGCATTGAAATTAGTGGATCCCACTGCGGGACAGTGAGAAAATGGTGAGGTGATGATATCTGCAGGCAAAGCCTGCAAACATATTGACAAAGTACAGCAGGCTCCAGAATCTGGAAACCTGGGACACAGCCACATACAGAATCTGTTCAGAACCTGTCCAGATTACTATCCCATCATCTCACCAAGTTCTACTATTACTTCCAAGCTTCCAGGGGTATTTCTATCCTTATCCCACATCACTTAACTCCCTATTATACATTCTTTATGTTCCTTAATTTATTCCTGATCTCCTGTCATTCTTAGCAAGCACTTCTCCACACATTACATCACATATGTATATACTTACTTTTCCCTTTGGATTCCTCAGTTGTTCTTTGCCCTCCTTAGGTAGTGACTGAAGTGAGTTTCCTTATACCTATTTACTCCTCCTAACTAATTTCTAGTAGTCCAGTGTAGGGAATTAGTGTTCCCTATGTCTACAAACATCCTTCATCCACACCTCTATCATTGTACCATGTCTTCCCAACATTACCATTCATCTTGCTCACTTTCTGTCCCAATTCCATTCTGTTCCCACACTATTTGTGCATATCCATACATTGCCCATGTCTTGTGCATCATGGAACCTGTCCTTAAATACACATCTTCAAGTATATGTCCACACAGATCTGTCCCTGTCCATCTCAACCCACTGGTAAGTCTAGGCCATGGTGGAAACCCAAATCACATTGGAGGAGGCACACCTCAACCATTCCAGATCTTCAGACTCTGCCCTCAAAGTCTCCAACAAGTTCTCTGCTCATCTGCCCAACTCTGCTGCCTGGTGCAAGCACCACCAACACTTTGGACACAACTCTGATGACTGCTACACCTATCAGCATTGGAAAAAGGAGTAAAGGAAAGGAGGAGGAGGAGGAGGAGGAGGAGGAGGAGGAGGAGGAAAGAGATCAGAGAAAAAGAAGTAGAAGGCCAATGCAGCTGAGGATGCTCTGGAGATTTCCCTCTAAAACTCCAGACATTGCAAACATAGTTACTGAAGGTGTATCCAAGTCTCTAATGGCATGTGTTCTTGCCTACTTGTTGTCTGAACCCAAGGCCAGTGGGAGAAACACCATTGTCATTGACTCCAGAGCTACTTCCCACATGGTCCCACACCAATCCTGGTTCTGGATTTACTCCCCACTGGTTCCACCTTGTCCTGTTGCCTTTGGAGACAACTCCACCACCTCTGCCATTGGAATCAGAACCATTGTACTATTCTCCACCATCTCTGGAAAGAAGTACAAAATTGTCCTGACCAATGTCCTACTCATTCCAGAGTTCTGGATTTCCCTCATCCCCATAAAATGCCTCTCAACTGCCAGACTCTCTACCACTTTATCAGCCATTTCCAGCACATGCTACATCTGAAAGGGAAAAACTCTGGTTCTCACTGGAACTCATTGACAGGGGCTATATCATGCAAATGTCATTCCAGAATCTCTGAAGGAAGTGGTACATGCTGTGGTGGACATAAACCTTCTCCACCAACATATGGGACACATCTCCATAGCACAGATTGAACATATGGTCAAGTGGGGACAACTCCGGGGGATTGATGTCCTGACTGGAACTCTGTCCTTCTGTGAGGCCTGTGTCCTCAGTGAGAAAGTACAGTGAACTCTGGAACTGGAACACCAACTCCAGAATCTCAGAAACCCAGAGATTGTACCTCTGCTCCACCACTAGGCAGAATCACTTGGAGTCTCAATGTCTGCTCAGAATCTGTCTGGAACTTGCACAGACTGTTAGCACACTTCATCATCATCTTTTTATAATCACTCCCAAGCCTCTAGGGGCACTCCATCATTACCTTACCTTGCTTAACCCCATCTCCTTCCTGTTCCTGTTCCTACTCCCCTGTTATTATTAGCAAGAGCTTCTTCCACCTACTCTGCTACATATATATACTTATCTCTCACTTTGGATTCCTCAGTTGTTCTTTGCCCCTGTTAGGCAGCAGCTGGGGTGAGTTCATTCCATACCTATTTACTACTCATAGCCAACCCTTAGTAGTCTGGGCAATCACTGCCCTATTATAGTTTTTGTCACTTGGAAAGATGAAAAAGCTCCCATTTGAACTCCTAGGGGAACCCCATGTGATCTGAGGATTCCAAATAGTCCACATGGATGTTGGAGGTTTGATAACTCCTCAATCTCAGGAAGGGCACAAGCACTGAATCATCATCATAGATGACTTCTGCTGCTTCCCTTGGATATATGTTATGAAACACAATAAGGGAGCACCCCAGATCTACAATCACTGGAAATTCAATGTCCAAACACTCTTCCGGATGGAGGTTGGACAAGAGAAATTCTCCAATGCTTATGTGGACTTCATCTGGAGCAACAGAGGTAGTGAATGTGTGAATGAGGCCTTCTGAGAGCAACTCTGAAAGGATGGAACCCTGCATGAGACCTCTGCTCCCTACACTCTGGAGCAAAACAGGTTAGTGGAGTGGATGAACCAGACATTATCCCTCCTTTTAAATGCCATGCTGGAGGAGTCCTGACTCCCAAAGTCCTTTTGGGTGGATGCCATGGCCACAGCTACCTACATCACCACATGAAGTCTGACATCCATGCTCTGTGGAGAAAACCCCTATCAAACACCATTCAACTGATGTGTTGATCCCACCATTTTTTGCCCCTTTGGCTGCCCCACCTATGCTTATGTACCGAAAGAACAACATGGAGGAAAATTCCACTCCCACAAATGGAAATGCATCATGATCAGTTACACCTATGGGAAACAAGTCTACAAACTCCTGGACATTGAACATTGGACAATCATCTCCAGTCAGCACATCACCTTTGACAAGATCAGAACCATCTCTCCATGCAACCTTGCCCCATGGAATGTCCCCACTGTTGAGGGACAGTGGGAGGGACTACTTCCAAGGCAACATAAGGCAGAGCATGAGGACTCAGAAGAGGAGAACCTGGGATTCAGGATTATGGACCTGTGCAGAACAGTGGGAGTCAACAATGCACCTCCAGATGCTCCAGAGGCACAATGACCACCAAGTCCTACCATCAATGACCTCACACACCACTTTGAGCAACTCCACATGAATCTGCCTCCAGCTCTGGCTCCTGTTCCTGCTCCTGTCCACCCCTGACCTCCATCTCCAGAAAGACCTGTGCCAGCCCAGATTGTAGCTGGAGTCTGGAGAAGCGATTGGCATGCCAACAAGCTGACTGGAATCAGGATAACCAATGGACTGTAAATGAGGATGCCACACAAAAGGCTCAATGCCATGGTGGACAACAATGAGAACCCACTGTGTAAACTCTGGAAACTCTGGAATTCCCAGGAGCCTTTACAGCATCCATGAAATCCCTTCAAGACTTCATCATTGCAGGCACAGCCAACTCCAAACCTGATCTGTCCCTTCTGGGAAAATCCAGGAAGCCTCCACAGGGCTTGATGCAGAATGCTGGAAGTCTGCAGTGGAGGAAGCACATAATGTAGTGCTTGGGTACCATAGGATATGGCCAGCCAATCGTTGGCCGAGTATATATTTTAGTAAGGGCATTTTGAATAATGGGTGGGCTGATTGAACTATGTCTGTGGGGAATGGATTGGCCAATATGGGTATTTTGTAGGCCTTAGGTGGGCCAAGGGATAGCTGTCCTGTAGGTATTGGATGGGCCGAGGAATGGGTGACCTGTAGGGGTTGGATGGGCTGAGGGATGGGTGACCTGTAGATGGGCCAAGGGATACAAGGCCTGTAGGTGTTGGATGGGCCAAGGGATAGCTGGCCCATAGGTATGGGATGGGCTGAGGAATTGGTGACTTGTAGGTGTTGGATGGGCTGAGGAATGGGTGGCCTGTATGTATGGGATGGGCCGAGGGATGGGTGACACTTGGATGGGCCAAGGATTGGCTGACCCATATGTATGGGATGGGCCAAGGGATGACTGGCCAGTAGCCATTGGATTGGCACAGGGATGGGGGGCCTGTAGGTATCAAAGGCTCTGATGGATAGCTGGCCTTGGGATGGATGGACCTGGGATGGCTGCCCTCAGAATAGACAGCCTGGGATGAATGGCCTCAGGATATCTACCCTCGGGTTTGTTGGCAATGGGATATCTACTATTGGGTTTGTTGGCAATGGGATATCTACTATTGGGTTTGTTGCATTAGGATATCTACTGTTGGGTTTGTTGGCACCGGAATACCTACCCTCAGCATCGGCATATCTACTATCGGCTTTGTTGGCATCAGGATATCTACCATCGGC
>KN825773.1:3123-13751 GCA_000827395.1 Paxillus rubicundulus Ve08.2h10 | reverse complement strand
CCTTTTGTGATATGCTTTGCACATTGCATTTAGGCCAAACATTGCAATGGTTTATGGAGTCACTGTATGCTTCAATGTGCTTGCTCGTTCCCATTGGTTGTTGATGCCGATGCTTTCCAGACATAGGGTTCTATTAAGCTCATAGGTCAATAGACAGCGGGAAGGACAAATTTTGCTGTTTCTTTATCCTTGAGCCATGCTAGTAGGGTTAGCTGTTAGTACTAAAACTGTTTGCAATATAAGGACTTACCTCATGCTTTTGCTCCCCCATTCTGAATAAAAGTCAAAGTTTGCTAAATGTTTGGGTGTGGATCTGAAGATGCAAGACTGAACATAGCATCTAGGTACTCTCTTTTTACAATACCATGAAGAGACTGTATGTTTCGTCCAATGTGCGAGACAAAGGCAGTAAAATCGCCAGAGATGGTCATAAGGACTGAAATCACAGATATGACAAAACCCCTCAAAGATGCAAGACTGCATGAACTCTCGTGAATTCCAACACAAAATAAGCCAAGTCCTGTTGAAGAGTGTTGATCCCTGGTCAATGCTGTGAGATGAACAAGATGCACATACCTAGTGCTCGCCCTTGGTGTCCATCTGCAATGACAGACTCAATTCCAGAGCCATGTATATGATGGAACTTGATGAAATTACCTGTATCCTCAGCAGCAATCTGGAATATGCAATGGAATAGGATAAGGTGGGCCTGCACTGATTGAGATGTTGTGAATGCACAGGCTGAGACAACAGCTGTACAACAAGTTAGTGTTGTCCAAATAGGACTATTGTATGGTGCTTACATTGCATGTGTTCATTGTCCCATGACTCAATTTCAAACTCCTGCCATCCCTTAACATGTTTGAATGATGTATTGATGGAAAGGCACCTTGCTTGTAATAGATGTGACAACATTTGCTCTGTCATGCAGATGATGAGTTGGAAGTTATTCTCATTTGGAATCTTGTGCTGTTCAGCAGATGTAGCAGTGATCAACAGGGAGTTTACTCTGCTCACTGAAAAGTAGATGGGCAACTGTGTTCATCACAGCTCAATTCACCATGTCATATATAAGCAGTAATCTTACCATCAAACCCTGTACCATGGGGAAACCATGTCATTCACAGAACATTTATGAGTCTGTGTACATGGTTGAGATTGCCAAGTGATGGGTGCAAGTCCTGCAACATGGGATCTCGGTCCACTTCTCCACATGAACTGAGGACTTGTTGAAGTCCTAGCATGAAACCTGAGTTGAGCACAATACGTCAGGGTGTTGCATCAGCAAGTTTCTACTCAAGCTGGAGCAAAAGTGACTCAAAACACTTGACCAGAAGTGGTGGGGTTTTGACAGGAAGGGGGAGAGCATGTGAATGTGGATTTTGTGAGATGACGACAACTTGTGGGCAGTCGTCAAGGTTGTATGGAACATTTTTTGTTCCACATTTGCAAGACACCTTGATGAAGGCAACTGGTCTCTTTCTGGTGCCAGTGTTCTTTGGACATTGTGAGCTGATGTATGCAGATAGGGAATACTATAGAAGTACTTACGACACAACTGCTTCTGCTCACAAGGAGAGGCAGTGAAGTCACATTCTGCCAAAGGGCCAATCCAAAGAGTCTTTGCATGCTGCTTGATATGATTGACAACATTCTGGTTGTTGTCCAGTAAGGCACAGAGGTACTCAGTGTCAAACTCTTGCAAGTTGTGCAAGACAAGGTGAACAGACAAGGTTGCAGGTGTGAAGTTAGAACATCTACACAATAATTAGCACAAAATCGGTGAGGAGGATGTAGTACTTACTGGATGAAGGGCTGTTGGTAGATATTGTAGCATAAAGCAAGCCGTCCATGGCAATTTTTGCCCTTTCGATGACAATGGCAACTGTGCAACTGGTGACCAAACCCAAAGTCATCTGGTTCCATGTCATCAATGGTGTTGCCATGTCACAACCTTTTGCTCACATCAGGATAATCAATGGTTGAGACAAATGCACAACCCTTCTCAATGAGTGCACAATAGAAGTTGACAGTCATCAGAAAGACTTCTTTATGTGCATCATTTTGCAGTGTGGAATGAAGTTGTGAAGGGGGCACACAATTGACCAGCAGCTGACGAAGTCATGACATTCTATTTTTTGCAGCCATGATGAGCAGAGCTTCAGGCCTTTGCCTGGATGTTGGATAGTCAGTGTTAGACTAGAATACAATGGAGAGCAAAAAATCACTGACACAATGTATGGAGCTTCACACAGAGTACCACTGCACCAGACTGACTTTTGAATAAAAAGCAAGTCATGTTGTCATGACTGCTGTGCCCATCACCTAGAGAGTATTGGAAACTTGCTTTAGGGTGAATAAAATGTTTGGGATGGGGGTCAACATCGAAAATGTGTGCAATGGTGGCACCATCAGCTGCACCAGTCTGCAGGTATTCTACAATAGCACCATGTGGGTGCCAAATGACTCTGTCAACAGTCGTTTCACAATTGATTTTGTTGAGTCCTTGATCAATCTCATTGATTGAGAAAAATTGAGCAGGCAGCAGTTCATACTGTGAGACAATGACTTCAGGACTAGGTGGGAGGGAGAGGGTTGATGATGGAGTAAAGCAATGTGACACTGGAGTCAAAGTGCATGATGATGGAACAGCACAATCAGCGCTGTTGAGGTGGTGGGGTGCAAGGCCAGCAGAGCAGAGGATAGCTTGCACCGTGTTGAGAGTGGCTAGTTGTGACTGAGGAAATGGGGTGGCCATGCATTTATATAAGTGAGATAAATCAAATAGAAAGTGTTGTGGATGGAGGGTTGACTGTGTGGTGTGGCAAAGATAAGGAGGTGAATACCTTCCTTTTTGGGATCACCTGACAGTGTTGCACAGCTTCTGCACATCTCTTTCACTGCCATTGTCCTCAATGCTGCACAAATGCTGCCCACTTCTCTAGCATTCTCCAACATTTCTGTATTTCTTTTTCTTTATTTCTTTTTCTATTCCTGATCCCTTTGTCAACACTGTCAACCTGCATGCCAGCAGATTGGCTCAGACCCCTGCATCATGCAACTTGAACTAGGACTCATCTCACCTGTCAAGTCCCTGTCCACAGAGAATGGATGGTGCCCACACATTTTGTATGTTTTTTCACTGATCTTCTGTCTTATCTCGGTTTAAAATTCTTTCTTTCCAGCCTGGGCCCTGCTATCTCATTTCCATGTCCCAAACATGTGTAGTTCCACCGTCTTAGAGCTCACCTCTGATATCACCATCAGATCCTCTTGTGTGACACTGTGATCTTGCCTTGTAAACTCACATCAAGCCTTGGTAATGCCGAGCACATCTCATGCTTTGCAACATTTCAGGATGATAGGAACTGGGTATTTAAAGTGATGTGAACCTGGTCAATGTCAGTAACAGATCCCCAGTTTGCTTCTGTGATCTATCCTCACTGATTATCCTTTCAAACAAACTCATTTTGCATCATGTCCATCATTCCTGCTCCTGTCTTCCATTCATCCATTGTTGCACAGCTCGTCAGCATGGAGCTTGTCATTTACATGTCATATCCCATTCTGTGTTGCTATGGTGAATCATGTGATGATGGCATAAGAGGTTCTAATGGTGACTGAGCCCCACTGTGAGAATGTATGGCAATGAAAAAGTGCAGGCAGGTGTGCTGAAAGGCCCCTGTGTGCCCAAGCGACCTGTGGGTCTAACAAGGTGGAGCCTCCCATCCCCCACTCATTCTACCCATTTGCAACCAATCCAGCCTGGGGTAGCCACTCTCACATGGTCGTGGCCATGACTTGAGTCAATCCCTAGGTAGGGCATTAGATTGGTAGTTGATACCCTAAGCATCAGCCAGATGGACTAGTGGTAGGGGCAGCAGCTGTAAGCCCCCTGATGAGAACTGTCACGAGTTTGAAACCACTGTCTCCACTTTCTTTTCCTGCCCCTTGTCATACTGTACATGTGATCCACCACATGGCCTGGCCCCTATCTTCAGAGAAGGGCATCCCAACGGGTGACTAAGCAGGTGGACAGCCTGGTATTGACAAAATATAGTGAACTCTGGAACCAGAACACCAACTCCACTTTCCCAGAATGTTGGAGTTTGTACCTCTGCTCTGCCGCCAGGCGGATCCACTCGGACTTTCAGCACCCACTCGGAATCCATGCAGAATTCATACAGACTCTCATCATTCTCTACTTGTCATCATTCCTGAGCCTCCAGGGGCGTTCCATCACTCTCCTACACCGCTTAATCCCATTTCCCCCTTGTTCCTGTTCCTGTTCCCTTTATTATCATTAGTGAGCGCTTCTCCGCCCACTCCGCCACATATATATATACTTGCTTTTCACTTCGGATTCCTCAGTCGTTCTTTGCCCCTCTTTGGCAGCAGCTGAGGTGAGTTTACTTTATACCTATTTACTACTCCTAGCTAATCCCTAGTAGTCTGGGCAATCACTGCCCTATTATAGTTTTTGTCAGGTATGACCTCTTGTGCACACAGACCAGGCACTGTGGGCATTGTGCCTCAGCCACGCAAGTCAACTCCACACCTCCAGAGCCCACTCCAGACCAAGTGTGCTTTCCTGCCCATATGTAAGTCCACATCTCCACATTCTGTTTCTCCACATTTCTGCTTCTTTCTAATACTTCCGTTCCTGTGCCTGGATTCCTTATCATTCATACCTTTGACAGACATTTGACATCTCTAATATTCCACCTTCCAATTATTCCCACTCTGACTCACTTTGACTCGTTCTGACTCACTTTGGCTCCTCTTGACTCATTCCAATACTTCTGACTCATATTCTGCTCAACTCCAGTACTCCGGTGCCCTCCGTGTTTACTTGTCACTGTAGTATATAAACCCCTCTTGTACTTTGTATTCTGCAGTTTGAATATCAACTTTGATCACTCCTCTTCTCTGTTCACATTAAGTCCATCCCTCAACACTTGAAGCTAGCCTTCTCATTGTCACTCTGACCCTCTGACCTCCAACCTCCAACCTCTGACCACCCCCCCTTACTACTCCATTCCGCCGTTGCTCTGCTCTGCCACTCCACCCCACTCCAAATACCAGACTGAACTTGGGCAAGGGCGCAACACATAAGTTGAAGCCGACGTCCGCTCCGCCTCTGACAACTCCAGACAGCCCGGAGGATTAAGCATCTTAACAGTATATTTGAAGTCCCACTTGTTCAAGTTCGCTAACTCCTATCTTTCATGGCTAGAGTCCAAACTCGCTCTCAGACACTTCAACAAAACCCTTCCATCACTCCAACACTACCACAACTTAGTTCCTTCATGAGCAGTTGTAGAGGACCTGATACAGTTAGCCAATTCCACAGTTTCTCCTCTTGTCACATCAATGCATCTGCCTCCGGCTCTCTCCACCCTCCTAACACACCAACTCCGCCTCATCGCAACAGCGTGTCTGCTCCACCAGATGGTGACCAACCCAGAGATGATGAACCCAGAGATGACGACCCCAGAAGCGACGGAGACAGAAATCCCTTCAACAACAATGATGATTGCATGCCTCTTCCACCCAATCCCATGATGGTGCTTGCCGATGCCATCTGCAGCCTCACTGTCATCACCCGTCACAACCTCACCTCCAAACCATCCCAGTGCACCAAAGTCCATGAACTGGATACCTTCAACAGCACCAACACTTGTAAACTCCGTGCCTTCATAGTTCAGTGTGAGCTCAACTTCCAAGACCGTCCCCGCACATTCCGAACTGACCGTGCCAAAGTCACCTTTGCCCAATCATACCTCAAGGGCATGGCTCTCAAATGGTTTGAGCCCAACCTCCTCCAAATAGAAGATCTGGACCTCTGTCCGCTATGGATGGATGACTACCACGAATTCCTACTTGAGCTCCAGACCAATTTCAGTCCTCATGACCCTGTCACAGATGCAGAACATCAGTTAGACAATCTCTCCATGAAGGATGGTCAGCACATCAATAAATATGTCATGGAGTTCAATCGCATCACATTGCAAGTCCACAGATACGGAAACAGTGCACTCCACCACCACTTCTACAGCAGACTTCCAGACTGCATCAAGGACAAAATTGCTTGTGTGGGCAAACCTGCTATGCTCACTGAACTCTGCACACTCTCGCAAGGCATTGATGTGTGCTACTGGGAGTGCAAGTCCAAAATCACCTGCCAATCCACCTCCATCCAAACCCCATACTTCATCCTCTGCAATGTCCACACCCAACCCTGCCAACTCCACCTCTGTCCACACCTCCGACTCTAGGGCAAAAGCTCTGCCCTCTCATCCTTCCCAGCCCAACCTCTCACAGAAGCTCAACAAAGACAGTAAGCTGACCTCCGAGGAGCAAAAGCACCACTTTGACCTGAAGCTCTGCATGTTCTGCAGTGACCCCAGCCACATGGCAAAGGATTGTTGCAAGTACACCTCCAAGGCAGCCAAAGCCCACACTGCCACTACCTCCACTCTGCTGGACACTAACCTGTCTGCCTCCGCCTCAGAGGCAAAAAAATAGTCAGCAACTCCCAAGACTCTGCACGGGATGGGGGTTGCATTGACTCTGGCCGTGCACCAAAGGAAACCAAACTCAATGCATCCACTCTTTCCGATCCCAATTCCCTGACTCTGTTTATTACTATACTTTCTTATGACACCCCTGATTTTCCTGCTCTCTTAGATTCTGGTTCAAGGGACTGTTTTATAGATACTACTTTTGTTACAAAAATCAAAATCAAAACTTATTCCATTCTGCCTATTCTCCTCCATTTATTCAATGGTACTTCAAATTCTTACATCACCAAAGCCGTAGACCTTTCTGTTTGTTTCCCCACCAGCAATATCACCTCTGCAACATTTTATGTAACTCCATTGGACTCTGCCTGCTCACTTGTTCTAGGGCACAACTGGCTCACCCGCTACAATTTGTTGATTGACTGGGTATTGGGCAGTATCACATTCCGTTCAATCCAGCAGCAAGTGCCAACACCCCCAATGTCACCTCCACAACCCCCAGAATCCCGTCTGCCAATACACCGTGTTTTTCCAACCACAAGGCTCCTCACATTGCCCTCATCAACACTGCTGCTTTTTCACTCACATGCCGCTTGGAAGGCTCCATGCAGTTCAGCCTGCATCTCTGCTCCAAAGAAAGTAAGCTCCATGCAACCTCCACTGAAGCTGATCCAGTAGATCTCTCCGCTGTTCCACCGGACTACCATGATTTCACTGATGTCTTCAGTAAAAGCAAAGCCTCCTGGCTTGCCCCTCACCACAAACATGACCTGAAGATTGACCTGGAAGAAGGAGCATCTCCTCTGCTCAGAACCATGTATTCCCTCTCCGCTACCAAGCTGGACTCCCTCTGCACTTTCCTCAATGAACACCTTGCTAACAGCTTCATCTGCCCTTACTCCTCTGCTCATGCTGCTCCGGTTCTCTTTGTCTGCAAGAAGGACGGTTCACTCTGCCTTTGCATTGACTTCCAAGGACTCAACAAAATCACAAAGAAAGACTGCTATCCACTTCCACTCATCTCTGACCTCCTCAACTCCCCAAGCCACAGTAAAGTCTATACCAAAATCGACTTCCAGCATGCCTACCATCTTATCCACATTGTGCCTGGAGACAAATGGAAGACCATCTTCCACACCCACTATGGCTCCTATGAGTGGCTAGTAATGCCATTCAGTTTGACCAATGCTCCAGCAGCTTTCCAGCATTTTATCAATACAATCTTCACTGATATGCTTGATGTTTGCATTGTAGTCTATCTGGATGACATCCTCATCTACTCCCAGGACATGGCCTCTCACAAAGAGCATGTCTGTGAGGTACTCCATTGACTCTGGAAGCACAGACTATACACCAAACCTGAGAAATGAAATGTGAATTCCACACCTCCTTCATTGAATACCTCAGATACCTCCTCTCCCCTAGCGCCCTGACTATGTCTGCTGACAAAGTCAAAGCTATTGCCAATTGGCCAGAACCTCAGAAAGTCAGAGACATCCAATCCTTCCTCAGTTTTGCCAACTTCTACCGCCACTTCATTTTCAATTATTCTGACATTGTTGTTCTGCTCACTCGCCTCACTCAGAAAAACACTCCATGGAACTTCTCTGACAAATGCTGCTCTGCTTTCTGGCACTTGAAAGACGCCTTCACTTCTGCTCCCATTCTTGCTCATTGGGTGCCTGATTCCCCTATCATTGTTGAGACTGACACCTCTGACTATGCCATCGCTGGTATCCTTTCCATCTGCTGCCCAGATGATGAACTCCACCCAATCACATTCTACTCCCAGACCCTCGCTGCTCTGGAACTCAACTACAACACCCATGACAAAGAACTCCTTTTGCCATCCACGAAGCATTCCACTTCTGGTGCCACTACCTCAAGGGCTCCGCAACTCTGGTCAATGTCGTCACAGACCATAAAAACCTTGAACACTTTTCCACCTCTAAAGTCCTGATGCACCACCAAGCCTGCTGGTCAGAGTTCCTCTCCCAGTTCAACCTCGTCATCTGCTTCTGCCCCGGGAAACTCAGAGCCAAATTTGATGCCCTCACTAGACATTGGGATGTCTACCCAAAAGAGGGGGATAAGGACTATGCTCAAGTCAATCCTCACAACCTCAGACCCGTCTTCACCCAAGAGCAGCTCGTTTCTTCCCTCCAAGCCACCATCCTAGTACACCCTGTTCTCTGCACAAGCACCCTGTTCAATGTTGAGCAACTCCATCAGGACATCCTATCCGCACTCCCCTCTGACCAAGTCACCTCTGCTCACATGTCCAACGTGTCCGACTCCCACTGGACAGTAGACTCCGAGGGCTACCTCCACCTCAATAACTGGATCTATGTCCCAGACGCAAACAACCTCCACCTCTGCGTACTCATGACCACCCTGTATCTGGACATTTCGGTCAAAACTGGACTTTAGAACTCATCTGACATGAATACACATGGCCAGGAATCCGGACATTTGCCAAAGAATATGTCAGCTCTTGTACCACCTGTGCCCATGCCAAAGTCCCTAGGCACCGCCCATATGGACTTCTCATACAACTCCCAATCCCAGAGAAGCCTTGGAACTCTATCTCCATGGACTTCATCAAACAACTCCCCATGTCCTCCGGTTTCACCTCCATCCTTGTAGTCATTGACTGCCTCTCCAAGCAATGCATCTTCATCCTGATGCACAACACCATCATGTCTCTAGAACTAGCCAAGTTATTCCTACTCCATGTGTTCTCCACGCATGGAATTCCCTTGCACATCACCTCCAACCAGGGTTCTGAGTTCATCTCTCATTTCTTCCGCTCCCTTGGCAAAAAAATTCGACATCTGCCTTCACTTCACCTCTGGTTACCACCTGGAGAGCAATGGACAGATGGAACAGATGAACTAGACACTTGAACAATACCTCCGGATCTACTGCAACTACCAACAAGATAACTGGTCGGAACTCCTACCGCTCGTGGAATTCGTTTACAACAATGTGCCAAGTGCCACCACCAGAGTATCCCCATTCTTTGCTAACAAGGGCTACCACCTGAACATCTCTGTCCATCTGGAGTGCAATCTCACCTCCACTCACACACATAAATATGCCATCGACTTAGACAAATTGCATCAGTTCCTCTGCTTGGAGATGGCCCTCACACAACAATGCTACCAAGGTCCCGCTGACGCCAGATGAACTCCGGCTCCAGACTTCAAAGTCGGTGACCTCGTCTTCATCAAAGCCAAGTACTTCTGCTCCACCCAACCTTCTAAGAAACTATCAGAGAAAAACCTTGGTCCATATCCTATCATTGCACAACCTGGCACCCATTCCTTCACCCTCCACCTACCCGACACTATGAACTTTGTCCACCCCATCTTCCATGTCTCCCAACTAGAACCCACAGTCCCAAACACCATCCCCAACCATCCCCACTGCCTCCAGTCATAGTAGACAACAAGCCCGAATTCAAGATCTCTGAAATCCTCAACTCAAAAATTGACTGCCATAGAAGACACTGCCAACTACTCTACCTCGTCCACTGGGCTGGTTATGAAGGGACTGACGAAGAAACATCATGGTTACTAGTGACGGAACTTGGACATGCCTCAGAATTGGTTGAACATTTCCATTCCAAGTACCCCACCAAACCCGGACCTCACTCCACCTAACTCCTGAAATCTGCTCCACTTACCTTCAGCCTATTGGCCCTCAAGAATTCGGGACTAAAGGGGGGATACTGTTATATCCTGTGCCACACAAGTCAACTCCACTCCAGACCAAGTTTGCTTTCCCACCCATACACAAGTCTGCATCTCCGCCTTTCCATTTCTCCACATTTCTGTTTCTCTGCATTTCTACTTCTTTCTCATACTTCCATTCCTGTGCCTTGATTCCTTATCATTCATACCTTTGACAGACATTTGACATCTCTAATATTCCACCTTCCAATTATTTTCGCTCTGACTCACTTTGAATCATTCTGACTCACTTTGACTCCCCTTGACTCATTCCAATACTTCTGACTCGTATTCCACTCAACTCCAGTACTCCGGTGCCCTCCATGTTTACTTGTCACTGTAGTATATAAACCCCTCTTGTACTTTGTAT
>KN825772.1:0-13660 GCA_000827395.1 Paxillus rubicundulus Ve08.2h10 | reverse complement strand
GCAGGATGCTACATCTCACTCACTGGAAGCATCAAGATCCACAAAGAAATGTGGATTCTACAAGCAAAAGCTGCACAAAAAGAAAAAGCCACAGAAATGAAAAGCCAAGCTGAGGCAACACTAAACCCATTGGCATGAGGATGAAGTGTATTGATTTCACTTGGCTTCGTAATGTCAAGGGCCTTGAAGAAAAACTTCCAAACACCAGTCTGGCACCAAGGTAAGTGCCACTCAATGAAAGTGTCAACTCTATCACCTACATTCCAGACATTGTCCTTCAAATTGTCATGTGCATCAAGCACAGCCTGCATTCTCAGTGGTTCACCACTCTTTTCCAAGCTGATGGTGATCATGGCAATGTTGGACATGATAGACTCAAGTGAGTTGCATGTATTGTTGACAATGTCAGCTAGCTGACTATGGGCTTCATTTGTTTGCTTCAGTTTGTCTTGCATGGATTTCAATGCAGTATCTTGTCCAAGGATAGTGTGGCAAGCATTGTCCAGTTCATCTTGCTGCTTCTGAACTTGGTGTTTGAGGCACATAATTGTATCTGTAAGCCACCTTGGTAATGCAACAGCTCAGTATACATGTGGTTCACTGGTTGGCTGTGGGGTAGTACCAGTTCTACTAGCTGGCTTTCTGATGGACAGGACTTGCGAAACATTGCGAGCAAGGGAAGGTGAGGTGAGTGCAAATTGACTTGCTCCCATCAATGGTGCTGCTGATTGGTTGTGGTTATCACATGGTGCCACAGTAGCCACATGAGACCCTGACAACAAGGACAAGTTGAGAGACAGTGTCGTGATTGGGGAAGGGTGGATTGCAGATTGTGGAAGGCACAGCTTGAACTGAAGTGTGAGTGACAATGCATTTGTCTCTAAGTTACCTGGGGTTGATACAATTGCACTGCCACTGGCAGGTGTTTTCAGAACAAAGGATTGAGACACTAAACCCTGTTGTGTGCCAGTAGACCCCGCACCAGCACCTGTTGTCATGAACTCAGAAGTCTGCAAGCCACCAGGGTAACAGATTGCAGGGTTGATGAGTACTTCATCAATGCCCTCATGTCATGTTTGGGGGCCAACAGCACCATCACCATTTGAAGGCTGGGCCAAAGCTGGTTCATTCAATTGGCCCCTTGCCAGTGCTGCATACCATAAATGTGCAGGAAGTAATGCATCATATGTTTGTGGTGGTTGGGGGGGAATTGTCACTTCAGGAGAAATGAGGTGCGTGGTTTGTGCTTGATCAAATACATCCAGATCCGCTGATGCAGAAGCTGGAACAAAGGGGTTTTTAAATGTTCCCCAAACCTTTGCTACATGTTTTTCCTTAGGCTCTCCATTTGTGGTCCCTGGCATGTCAGATGCATTCACTTCTTGTTTCCATTTGTTGAAAGCAAAGTTGGCAGGCCCCTTTGTCACTGTGATCACCTTTCCTGTTGTGTTTGGTGCCCACTGGGCCACAGCTGCTTTCAATCTCATATGCTTGCCTGCCATTGGTGTCTGTGTGTCCTATTGCTGATCCAGGAACATATAGGCGATAGCACACTTCCTTTTGCACATCTATGGGGGCAAGGAAGGCCAGAAAACACCCCCTAGTACTTGAACAACAACAGAGGTCCTGCACAACCATGGAGGGTTTTGGGGTGCATATATCCCATATTATCATTGTATCAGGGCTAGATACTGGTAAAATTTGTGACAGGCAGAAAATTAGCAATAATATTGTTTTTTTACATCAAGAAAGCATCAAATGAGGCACCATTTTGATGATATTCCACCAAGCAGAGGTATGGTAAGAAATCAGTGAACTATTGTAAAGAATTGGTTCTTTTTACTGATTTCCTCCCTGCAAGAATACCATGTCAAAGTCTGGTGATGGTACAGTATCTAGGTACAGGACAATTTTTAATCACATATCCTTATTCCCCCAAGGTCACACATACTGAAGTTTTTTGCACATCACTGTAATTGATCTCATGTATCTGGGAATATCAACACTTGAATTTTTTTTTGATATTTGTCAATGGTGGAAGCTGCTGTGCTGTGTGGCAAGGCACAAGTGAGCACAGTGTTTAGTCTGTGTATGTAAGAGGACATGTTGGGCCATCCATTTGCTTATTCATCTGTCTGATGCCCCTCTCCTAAGATTGGGGCTGGGCCATGTGGTGCAGTCACATGTACAGTATGAAAAGGGGCAAATAAAGAAAGTGGCTGACAGTAGTTTTGAACTCGTGACAGTTCTCATCAGGGGGTTTCACTGCTGCCCCGACTTGTCTATCCAACCATGTTTAGGATACCAACTACCAATCTGTGTCCTACTTCAGGAGTTATGCTTAGTCAGCAGGCATGACTGTGGCAAGTAATACCCAAAGCTGGATTGGTTGCAAATCAGGGATAACCATTGGGAGGTAGGAGCCTCTACTGTGTGAACCCAATGTCATGGAGCAGGAAGGGGCCTTTCAGCACACCCACCAGCATTTGTGCATTGCCTTGCACTCCCCACAGTAGTCCATACTACTGTGGGACCCTCTTATGTCATCCAATGTGGATTCAATCAAGACACAGATTCTAATACTAACCCAAAATTAGGGGCCTTCAGCCCGTCTGGCAGGCCCTAGATCATGACCACCACTTCGAAAAAATATTGAGATATCCACGATCGCCTAAAACCCACCCCAAAACCAAACTCCCCCAGAAAACACACATCCATGACAACCCACGCCCTCACGCAAGCCTTCAAAGAAGCCAAACCCGCCTTCGGGGCATGGATCACGCTCCCGGGTGTGATCAACGCCCGAACAGTCGCCCAATCGAGTTCCCACCTATCGTGGGTCATGATTGATTGCGAGCACGGTCTGACACCCTTGCAACCTGGCGCTGCAGAATCCATCCAGGCCATCACGGGTCTTGGGTGTAACGCACCCAGTGCCCTCGTTCGAATTCCTGCTACCGGGATAAGCACGGGTACTGGTTGGCAGATCAAGCATGCACTCGATGCAGGCGCTCGGGGCGTCCTTGTGCCGATGGTACATCTGAGAGTCGATGACCGTGATAACTGGAAAGGCTAACTGTACCCCGTCGTAGGTCTCCAACGCGGATAAAGCCAGGGAGATTGTCTCGGACAGTCGGTTCCCCCCCAGTGGTAGACGTGGCTTCGGAAGCCCTTTCACCCAGAGCACATGGGGCATCACCGCAACAGAGTACCTCCAATCTGCAAATGATCACATCACGGTAATGGTACAGATAGAAACGAAAGAGGGCGTCAAGAATATGGAGGAGATTGCTGCAGTCGATGGGATCGGTTGGTGAACGTCTTCGGGTGGACGTCTTCTGGTGGACTAACATTTTTTTACTTGATAGATGTTCTGTTCATCGGCCCATATGACTTGTCATTGACACTTGGATACCCGACCCCCTCTCCCGACCCCCATCCCGAGGTCGAGAAGGTCATCCAGCAAATCCTGAAAGCTGCTCACAGCAAGGGGAAGAAATGGTAACGAGCCACGCCTGACACCAAGGACTAGTATTCATTATCGTGATATCAGCGCCATTTTTTGCACGTCAGGAACGCAGTCCTACAAGCGCGCCCAGGAAGGTTTCGACATGGTGAGACTCATCCCATGTTTTGTGCAGTGTAGCAACTGATGTCTGGTACAGATAAACGTAACCATAGACTCCGGTGCGATGATTGAGTCTATCGCTCGCAACTTGAAGGATGCTGTCGGCCGTCAATAAAGTGCACGCCCCTGAGAATACGGATACTAAACAGTTAACAAAGCCAATGGAAAAGAAGTGAAGCGAACCAAATGTATTATAGCAACAATTTCGAACTTCAATTGAAACTTTGGCATCGGATATGACATAGAAAAGTCATATGTAAAAAGAAACGTGTCTCCGCCTTTGCCATCCTGTTCAACCTGACAAGAGAAGCACAAAGTGTCAGAGCCACACCCGAGCCCGAAAGTGAAGGTCTCAGTAACCCCTTCTTCTCATGAATCCAGTGGAATCCGCCGGCCATTTGCGTCAAAGTTGAAGTTGAGAAATGCTGGACCGGCTACAGTGAGCTCGTCGCTCATCGTGGTTTTGCTGCTAAGCACCATGGCATACAGCGACCCTTTGATCTGCGGGGGAATCGAGACGGTCCTGTCTTCATTGATCGGGACCACTACAGATTGGAAGCCACCCGTGAACCACACATAGAGGGGGTCCAGGGATTGCGGGAATGCGAAAGACGGTCGTACGATTTGACCTGGCTGAGAGTTAGAAGGGAAGGATAGATTTGGGAAGGCCTTGAAGGGGCCGACGAGCGCAGATTGGGTCATTGGGCAGGAGACCACGAAAGCTGAGGTAATGGTGAGGATCTGATTAAGGTTGAGTGGTGTCTGCGATAAATGGTGTTAGTGTAAGGGTGATCCGGGGAAAGGGATGGGACTGACATCGAACGCGGTGCTCCAAGGGTTTGCGTCTGAGATCGCAGAATTTACCCATGCAGAGTGCCTTGCCTTGACGGCCAGTATCGACCCGAAGGTAGATACAAGGTCCTACGCATGCACGCATTTGAGTTAACACGACGTAATAAAGGTTAGCTGGCTGACCTTGTCGTCTAGATACCTGGCAGCACCAGAATAGGCAGACGTGCTGATAGTCTCAAGCACGTAGCTAAGTTCCGCAAATGACCAGGGATCATCGTGAGGGCTACAGACATACCGCCATCAGCAATTCACAAGCACGACAACGATATAAATACTCACAAACTGTACGTGCACGGTTGCACTGCTTCATCACCGAGGACGTTCTTGAGAAACGACACGTACGTAGCCTGGTGCTCGGCCACTTCAACCCATCGGCTTCTGGCCCAAGTAGGGAGCCCGTTCTGAACGAAGTCATCTTGGCGATATCTTTTTAGGCTTTGGTTGTAGAAGGTGTTTCCCATGTGCTCTAGAGCTAAGACGAAATTTAAGGCTTGCATCTCTGTGCCAACCCGAGGTGAGTAACCTACGCGATGATCGGCAATGGAACTCTGTACTCACCATTAGGCACATCTGGAGAAGTACCTTCGGTCGACGGAAATGCGAATGCCCCCTGGTGTAGGAGACCGAGGACTAAACCCACTGAAGTGATGTGATGTTTCATTGTGATGAACGATGTCGATGAGGAGCGTTGTCACTAGCTGGGGTGTGTGGACGATAGGTGGGAAGGAACAGAAGGGATTGCGGTGAACCAGACTTGAATGCATGATATATAGCGCTGGCGATGTCAGCCTCCACCACTACCTCAACGCCACAACGGTGACAGGTCAGCCTCTTGGATTGCGAGTCAAGTGCCATTTGCACTTTTCGTTAGCTGAGTAGCGCTGTTCCTGGACAATGACATCTACTTGAGTGACCCAGGGCAATGACCGAGCATCTGTGTTTTCGAGTTGACTGTCGTTGAAGAACCTTGGGTGCTGTCAGAAGTCCAAACTTGCTGGGGGAGAGTCTCTGGAGAGTCCAGGGTGTAAATAAAAGAACCGAATTTGCTTTTGGAGATTTTGAATTTGTTCTTGGAGAATGTTGGATTTGTTTTTGGAGAATGGTAAGCGAATTCTGAGAATCTCGGATCCTTCCGAACATTGTCACAGGTGTGACACTGTTGTTGTTGTTGGGTACGTCTTCAACGTTGTTCTTACGGGTTCCCGTCGTCGTCTGTGTTGTTCTGCACCGTTCCCGCTCGTCTCCTCTCCTTTGCTTGCTGTCGACACTATCCTACACACACGCACTCCCAGACACCACACTACCACACCATCCCGCTGCCATGTCACCACGATGCCACGATGCTGGCGTGCAGCCACCGTGTTGTCCTGCCCAACATGTTTATGTCATGCGTTCACCTGACCTTGGGCAGCACATTGAACAGCTGCGTGAATTAAATCTCCGCAGCTGGCATAAATGAGTTTCATTGACATTGCTTAGATATGACAGACTGTTGACCACTGTAGTTGTGTGCTGAAAACCACATGTGGTGCTGCCAACACAGTCTACCCTTCTTGATGTTGATGTTGTGCATCACCATTGCAAGGGTACCTTGACATATGAATCTATGGTGAGTTTCGTGATGTATCCTTGATATTTTGTGTTAATAATCTCTAACCTTTAACATGCTGCAACAGCATGCAATGAAAACAAAGCATCAGCCTTGCTATTAATTGTAAGTAACTGTCTGTGGATCCTAGTCATTAACCATAAATCTTGTTGTAGCATTCCTTGTCTTGCTGCATTGTGATTCCTACCACATATGTTCTAAATTGGCACAGTCATTATTATGTCCAGCAAACAATTGCTGCAAAGGGGATGGGATATCTCATCTGGCAAACAAACTGTGCAAAAGACAACCTTCACACTGTGCAGTGCTGAAAGCTTGCTGGAGGATGCAGTATACCTGGACATTATGCCACATTTGCTTTGTTGTTGCCATCCTCACCCCTGTCTACTAGCTCACCCAACCCATTGTGAAAGCCTCCAGCACCCACTGAACCTTGTCAGCCAGTTGACAGCAGCCCTCCACCATCTGGCTCCCATGCATCACAGCCCTCTGCACTCCAGGGTGGTTGGATCACTGCTGTCCCTCAGGCTCATGCTTGATCATATGCCTGGCCACTTGACAAAAACTATGGTCAGGCATGGTTTGAAGCACATGTGAAAACTATTGAAGCTGAAAGACTTGAAGTCTAATGTAAAGATGAATGCTGATATAGATAATACTGTGAATGTATCTAGTTGTGTGAACAAGGGTATGGCTTTTGCCTGATATGACAAACAATGTCTTATTGACTGTGGTGTAGGTGGGTTTGGCTCTTGACCACCTTTGTCTTGTCAACCCAACCCCAGGATGTTTCTTACCTACAGATCATAAGCCTTTGATTGATATGCTTGCTGGTGATGTTACATCAGTGTGTTACATCAGTATACTGCACTACTCCCACACCAGTCTGGGTCAAGCAACAGGTTACTGTACCCTTTCTGGTTTTGCATGATACTCATATACTTCTTTGTGATGTGTCCTTGGTTGATTCTGACCTGCTGGGGCTTCAGGATGAACTTGCCCTGTTACCACTTGTCAAAAGACAAACACCTGACATGTCAACCCTTGAAACTACCTCACCTCTCAAACACCACAGAGTCACAGCAGCAGGAGGATCAGGACTTCAACCACATTCATCTTCATCTGATACCCCTTCCATGTGCCTTGGATCCACTATGCTACCAGTTATTGGCCTTGGAGTATCACCTTTATCTTCAACTCCCCCATTGTCTGCTGCTAATACCTCTTCCAATCTGTCTTCATCTCTACCTCCTGACTCACCACCATCTTGTTGGTGCAAAAATGGAAAGAAGATGTTTCCATAGACATATGTCTATGATATGTATCCACACATGGATGCTGTAGTCAAGCTCTGAACCACTGACAAGATTGAAAAAAACTTTCTGTTGACATTTCCCAACAGAGTTTGTTCTTGGTACATTCTACAAACATTGGAAGCCATATCTGGATGCTTGTGCTCTGGGAATTATTCAGTCCTTGGCTGATATGAGTCAATGTGAGGGTGGAAAGTGGTCTCGACTGAAGGCAGAAACTGAGCATTGAGTTAAGAATGGTAAGTAAATGTGATATTGGAGAGGATAGAGTCTTACTTGTTTTGTCTTTGTATAGCTTTAGGTTGCTTGGTGAAAGGTTCTCCTTCTAATGGTGTTGCCCAGTTACCTTTACCTGGGAACTCACACCAAGTTCATATGGTTTCAGAAAAGGGTCTAACCTCCGATCTCTTCACTTTATTTCCTTCAGGACTTGAAATGTCAAGTCCAATGGTGGGTTCTGATGATAATTACCTTGACAATATTTCCATCAATTTAACTGACCTTGATCTTTCTGCTATTCTGAATGAGCTACAAACACATGGTAATCAGTCTACATCTCCAGATCTACCCTTAATTGAATCTTCTTTACAAACAATCTTCTCAAGATTTTTCCTCACAGGACACCTTTTAAGATTTCTTATCAAATGAGTCTTTTCTTGATAATTTTCTCACCTTTGATAATACCTCCTTGTTTTGATTAACTTTTTACTGAGGATGGCTTTCAATAGTAATGAAGTTTTTGTTTCAAATCTTTGGTCAATAGATTTAAAGTAGGGTACATGATATGTGAGAACTATCACACTACTAGTAGTAATACTAGCCATCCATTAATATTTTCTTCACCATCTCATGTTTATTGTATTACTTATTATCAATTTCATCTTAGAACACCTTTCCTCTAATGTCTCAACATTGATTACATTCAACATGTTATTAGATTAGTATGTAGTGCTAGTATCCTAAAAGCAACAGTACCACTAGAGCTAGCTGGAGTGTCTGTGGGGCTGTCAGAATTTCTCAGGATTTGAGAAGCAAGCTGCCCAGTCTGTGTGACACTGGCCTAGGGTGCGTTGAGTCTGGGCCTCACCCTAATATCCATCACCTCAGCTAAGCAAAGAGGCTGGTTTGCTGATGAAATGTTAATTTAATTCCTGAAAAATCCCCCATTTTTAAATTTCTGCAAAGGTTTGGCCAAAAAGCATGTGTTGTCCATGAGGTACTACTCCATTTTTCACAAACTTCTGACAGTGTGCTTCAAACAGCACCATGACTTTGTTACCCTGCAGGTTATCCATGCTAAAATTCAGGATGAGTCAGCCAGCAGAAGTTAGGTCTTAGAATCACCACTGCAGTGGAATTGGATGATCACATGACTCAAGGGACCATGACTGAATTGACATAATTGACACTGACACCATTGTCTGATTAACCAAGTTTGTGCTTAATTACTTGGAATTCTCCAAGAGAACATAACTCAAACTTACAGAACCCAGTGGAAGTTTTCTTAGTTAATTATAGAATATTGTTTTACACCAGCAACACATGGGGGGTATTTTTTTTAGAATATGAATCAATAGCTATCATAGTATAGATAAAGCCTACAACATCACTTTTCCCTAGCAAATGAGCCCCAAGTGTCAAATCCCAGTTCAATCCTGGGATTTCTGGAGGGAGTCCAAAGGGTTGGGATGTCAGGACCAGGGGATACAGGTTCTGTACAATCATAAGGGGGGACAGCACAAGATTTCCTGATATCCACCTAACCAAACATTAGTCTGCTCACAAATAGATATATTAAAACACCATGGGCCATTTTTGAGGAGATCAGGAAATGCTGCTGGATTGCAGTGGTGTTGGAAATATAGATCTGTTTCCTTGTGCTTGGAATTGATGTGAAACACATCAACAGGAAATCCAGTCCAGGAAAAGTGGATGTTGCAGATAGCCTCTTGATGGGCATGAAGCTTGCAATTATTGTCAAAGATGAAATATTCAGGGGTTGATTGTGAGGTTGGAAATACTACTTTGGCAAAGTCCTAATACTCTGATCTAGTCATTACATGACTTAAGCTCAGGAGGAAAAAAACAGTACATTGACAGCAGATACAGCTTCTGATCCATAAAAGGTTGCATGGACCAGAATTGTGCCACATGGGTGCATTATGAGCTGCTCATTGTATGTACATCAGACTCCAAATCTTGCCCTAAGGTGATTATGATTTCCTTGCTCTGACTTTCCTTCACATTCCACTGATTCCTCTACAATCTCAGTATCCTCACTTCCAGACATAGAGTCTGTAGGGATGGAAACACCAGCTTTCTTCAGCCTAGCACAAAGCTGGAACAGAGCTTTTGTAGGCTTGTAGTAGGCCAACTCCATTTGCCTGTGTTCAGCATGATCACAAGTGAAACACCCTGATGTACATGGAGAATCACAAAAGTCTGTTGTTCACATTATATGCATCAATATTTCCTAGTGCTGTGTTGTATATTTGTGCACAGTTCATACTGGATAACATACTGTTACACGAGCAATGAGTGATGTCCCTTGACAGCAATATCCCCATCACTGACCAGCCAAATACCTTTGCATTTGTGAATAGTTCGAGAACAGCAGAGTCAATGAAAAAGTGGGTCACCACCTGGATGACATCCAGAACTCCACAATAATATGTTTGTGATGAACTGTTTTTTTGGACAATGTAATCATGGTGATATTGCCACAAGCATTCTTAAGGCAGGGGTTAATGACAAGGGATCAAAATATTGACCTACATACTGCAACAATAGATTGATGTTGTGTGGATTGGCAGCACACCAGCATGAAGCATGTGGCTTTATGTGTCACTGCATCAGACAGCATGGAAACATTGTTGTTGCTTTGGAAATTGGGGCAGTTGGGTGAAAGGCAAACACATGTGGGTGGGTAGAGGTCACCATATGCTGTGAGTGTGGTGTTGAACAATCACAACAAATGAAACTTGGAGCCATACCTATACCATGACTTCATCCATGTGCATTGTAACATTTGGCATTGATGGCACTCAGAGTAACCTCATTGTGGTGCCAGATGGTGCTCCATAATGTAGTCCAGCAGTTTTGTATCATATTGACATTGAGCACAAGCATGCCAGCAAGAAATTGAGAGATGGCAGACAGAAGAGATGTGGGCAGATGGCAGATGTCCTACATTGATTGTTGTATAGCTGGCTTGGCCACACACGAGAATTTGATGAAGATTAGAATGTCACCAAGTGAAACATCGACAATTGGAGTCGATGACTGAGGCAAAGAGGTGATGAGTTTACATAGAGTGAGCATGGGGACATTTGTGTTGATGTTGATGATGGTCAGTGTTATTAAGTTGATTAGCAATCAGCATGAGAAAGATGGATGACTTATGCATCATTGTTTCTGGAGACAGTATTCTCCAAAACCAACACTCTTTGGTTCTCCACACTTGTTTTGGAGAGAATATTCATGAAATTGCTGGAGAATTGCTGGAGATTGTCCAGAGACTCTCCCCCAGTGAATTGTTTGTCCTCGGTGCTGTCAACAGTGAAACCATTGAGACTTGAACAGCAGTTTTTGGCTTCAGGGTCACATGATGCAGTGAAAGTGTGTTGCTCTGTGATGTAACATGGAATGAGTGGAGCAAGGGGGATGTACAGTATACCATCTCATAATGCATGACCTTGCAATACATAAAATCTCATGATGCATGGCCAAACCTGGGGACCATGCCTGTCTGCACTAAATTATGCACAAAATCTCATATTAGATGATGCATAAATGACAAAATACAGTGAACTCCAGAGCTGGAACACCAACTCCACACTTCTGGAATGTCATATTTCCCACCTTTGCTCTGCCACCAGGTGGACCCACTTGGAGTCTCAATGTCCACTCATAATTCATATGGAACTTGCGTGGACTCTTTTCACACCTCATCACCCTCTTCTCATCATCACTCCCGAGCCTCCAGGGATGCTCCATCACTTCCTTACATCACTTAATTCCATCTCCTCCTTGTTCCTGTTCCTATTTCCTAATTATTATTAGTGAGTGCTTCTCTGCCCATTCCGCCACATATATCTACTTAGTTTTCACTTCAGATTCCTCAGTCATTCTTTGCCCCTCTTAGGCAGTGACTGAGGTGAGTCTATTTTATACCTTCTTACTACTCATAGCTAATGCTTAGTAGTCTGGGCAATCACTGCCCTATTATAGTTTTTTGTCACATCCTTTTCTTGTCATTGCTCTGGAGCCTCCAGGGATGCTCCATCACTTCCTTACATTGCTTAATCCCATTTCCTCCTTGTTCCTATTCCTAATCCCCTGATTCTCATTAGCGAGCAGTTCTCTGCCCACTCTGCTACATACATGTACTTAGTTTTCACTTCAGACTCCTCAGTTGTTCTTTGCCCCTCTTTGGCAGCAGCTGAGGTGAGTTTACCTTATACCTATTTATTACTCCTAGCTAATTCCTAGTTTTTTGGGCAATCACTGCCCTCTTATAATTTTTGTCACCAAGGAGGATACCAGGAGAGCCATTATGGCCATCAATGAGTTGCAGATGCAGGCACTGGCTTCCACTAGCACTGATACCCTTGGAACTCGAGCATGCTGAGACTCAGGATAATGCAAGCTGTGGATGACCTTCACAATTGGAAGTGCATCTGAGGGTCATGACCAATGCTTGAGGACCTTCTCAAGCCGACTGCTGAAAAATAAGTTGACAACTAACTTTACCATTATCCAGGTGGTAACATTGACATCATTGAGGAGGTAAAGGAGATGTTTGAGGTGACTAAAAGTAGATCAGATGATCCTGCTGATGGTGAACTTAGCAGTGCAGACAAACATGACAACAGCAATGATACTGCACCAGCACCTACCCCATGCCAGGGCATGGACTTATGTGAGCAGTTGGAGCATTTGTGTTTACATCATACAAAGGCTGATGGTTTAGATATCAATAGTTTGCAGCACCAGCTTTGAAAGCTTTGTGCTCATTT
The DNA here is from genome assembly GCA_000827395.1 of Paxillus rubicundulus Ve08.2h10. NCBI lineage: Eukaryota > Fungi > Basidiomycota > Agaricomycetes > Boletales > Paxillaceae > Paxillus > Paxillus rubicundulus. Next base: position 1,240 of record KN825772.1, on the reverse strand, counting down.
GAGAAAGGTTCACTTGAATTCTCAGACACAGACAATGTTAGACAAATTTTATGGGTGATTTATATAAATATAGCCTTCCAATTTGCAACACAACTTTACTTAGCAGCTAGATGTGCCTATCATAGTTGTTAATTACATTGTGCACACCATCATTCATGCAGCGTGACATTGGCTGCAGGACTTGGGGTGGCATCACAACATGACACATAACATAACAATATCATGTTGCATGCAACCTCACAATGCATAATGCCAGCTGGGGACCAACATTGTGCACAATGAGATGGTGTACCGTAGTTGATAGTATAATATTAAATCCAGAACAGTATTGTGAAATATATTGTGAGGCCCTCAAAACATTGAAATGCCAGCAGTGGCTGTTGGCATGGTCCTGGAGCACCAGGATTGTGAGTGCTTGATACTACTTTGGGAGTTTCAATATTCTAACCACTCCATAACATATTTCATAATATATTTCATAATTTAATATCAAACATCACATTATATGACCTCTTATAATACCATACTTTTACCCCACTGAGAATCTTTCACATAACAAAATATTTTTGCAGTTATTCTGTTGACCCCTAAAATATAATATTTTCCAATTCCATTCTGAAATTTATTCTCAGGCTCTCAAAACATTGAAGTTCCTGGTGTGTAATGATGAATGAATGCTATTGTTGTGCCAGAGTTGCAACATCTGACCAAGTTTTGTAAATAACTTACTTGTTACTGCAAAGTCAGAGAGAGAGAGGGAGAGAGAGAGAGAGAGAGAGAGAGGGAGAGAGGGAGAGATGCAACTCTGGAGATATGTATAGGAATAATCCTAATGCAACATGATGCAATCAATGAGAGAGACTTGTTTATCTTCCTAGATGTTGTGGCAAGAAGAGGTTTAAGACACATCTGACAAAAACTATAAGAGGGCAGTGATTGCCCAGACTACTAGGGATTAGCTAGGAGTAATAGATAGGTATAAAGTAAACTCACCTCAGTGACAAAAACTATAATAGGGCAGTGATTGCCCAGACTACTAGGGATTAGCTAGGAGTAGTAAATAGGTATGAAGTAAACTCACCTCAGCCGCTGCCAAAGAGGGGCAAAGAACGACTGAGGAATCTGAAGTGAAAACTAGGTATATATATGTAGCAGAGTGGGCGGAGAAGCGCTCACTAATGATAATAAAGGGGACAGGAACAGGAACAGAAGGGAAATGGGATTAAGCGATGTAGGAAAA
>KN825771.1:0-13702 GCA_000827395.1 Paxillus rubicundulus Ve08.2h10 | reverse complement strand
GAACTAGATACGTAGAGACGTGAGTCGAATCTAGGTACATTGTTAGAATGAAATGTGTGTGTGAGATAATAGATGGTGCTTACCCCCAGTCCAAGATAACGAACTGGGGAAAGCACCAATGGTGGGTGGTTCTACTTATATAGTCCGTTGATGTTGGTATACCAACTAGTGTGTCTCATGACGCAAATCCGTGTGCCAACACAAACTGCATTGTCCAGTCACAAGCAGCCAATACATTCTGAGAGATGACCCCTTTGCGGTTACAATAATGTGAGGTTGCATCATCGAAAAAAAAAATGCAGAAACATGACAGCCATCAATGTCTCCCCGACAATCCTTGAAAAAAGGGAAGAGCTTTGGTTCAACTTTGATCCAATCTGGGGTGTTGTCATTTAATGATTTGACATAAGCCTGATACATTGGGGACTCTACAAGAATGTTGAGGATACAATGAGTGCATCTCATAATTCATTAATTATTGATGAATTGCCAATGATATTTCTCACTTGGAGATTGTATCAGCATCACATTGGAAACATTCCTGCAGGTGCCTTGTAGAAAGGCCTGTCCATACAAGGTACAAAATATGGCAAGCTGCTCATCAGCACTGACATGCTTTGAATCTGAGAGCCTGCCAATCAGCTTCATCTTGCATAGTAGTTTCCAGAAGGTTGCTTTATTCATCCCCATAGATTGGTAGAATCATCCAGGATGACAAGCAAGTAACTCATCAAGCCAGAGGTGGCCAGTGAGGATTGAGGTGTGCATTGGGCAGTGATCTGCATAGGACATGACATGGATGGCAACAGCACCAGCAGAAATAGTCAATAGTTGGTGCATAGCATTTTGTCATCTCTTCTTGGTGATGGATTTACCCTGCAAACAGGTTTTGAGAATTTGAGGTTTATCAGTGGTCATGATGTATCAATGTATCAGAAAGGCTTGGTGGTGATAACTATACACTTGTTTCGGGACTATCTGATTGTGATGTGACTAGTGTGTTATGTTTTGTGACTACAGTGTGATGCACAAGATTGCAAGCAGCAGGTGCTTTCCTGCAGCATTGGAGTGCATGGGAATTCACAAGCCAGGCATATGCTTGCCACAAGTGGGGGCCCAAAGTTTGCACATGCTGTGGTGCCATAGGCACCACAGTACCTTATCTGTGTGCACAAGAGGTCATGCCAGGCCGCCCACCTGCTTAGTCATCCATTGGGACGCCCTTCTCCAAAGATAGGGGCTGGGCCATGTGGTGGATCACATGTACAGTATGACAAGTGGCAGGAAAAGAAAGTGGAGGCAGCAGTTTTGAACTTGTGACAGTTCTCATCAGGGGGCTTACAGCTGCTGCCCCTACCGCTAGTCCATCCAGCTGATGCTTAGGGTACCAACTACCAATCTAATGCCCTACCTAGGGATTTGACTCTAGTCATGGGCCACAACTGTAAGCGAGTGGCTACCCCAGGCTGGATTGGTTGCAAATTTGGGTAGATACAAGTGGGGGGTGGGAAGCTCCACCTTGTTAGACCCACAGGTTGCTCGGGCACACAGGGGCCTTTCGGCACACCCGCCTGCACTTTTTCGTTGCCATACATTCTCACGGTGGGAGTCAGTCACCGTGAGAACCTCTTATGCCATCGTTATGTGATTCGCAGCAGCGACACAGATTCAGAATGTAGTAGAAAGTGTGCCTGGAGAAATTGCAGACGTCAAGATATCATGGAGCTCCAATAAATCACGTTCATAGAGACGGATAGCAGCTAGTTCGACATCGCGCGATATTTTCGATAGGCCATGGTGACTCGTCTGATCTACTTACTAGCAAATTCACACCAAATTTCACTACGTCCGCAAGTTTCTGTAATTGGCGAAATTTCCCGGCGAGTGCCATCATATACTAAAACGACTGTAATGTGCAAACGAACTTGGTGAAAGCACTGTGAAAACATCACTTTTCCCTAATTTCTAGTGATTTTGGTTGTCCATTAGAGGCTCCTAGATGTATTTCTACTGCTACGATGATCCTTTACCAGCCGCCATTAGCCACTTGCGACTTTTGGCCGGGATGCATTATTCCTCCTGCTACCACTACATGAGAGCCGCTAATGGGTTGTTCGAGCATTAGACGCCCGTCAACAAAAGCACCCCAAATTAGAATATGGCTGGAGCAATCTGTCCTGAGGAGCCCCGCGCATACCCTTACTATAAACCCACTACGACTCGGAGTACCCCAGCACCCGATACACATTGCCACTACCTAGAAACTCTCCTACCATATGGCATCTAACCAGGAATACTACCAATCTCACTCACATAGTCATTCAAACCCGCCCGCTGCTGGTATCTACAATCCTGTCGAACGAGATCGCGACCCCGTCTTTCCAGGCGGTACACTCCAATGGAATGCCATGGAGCCCGGAGGAAGTCTGAGAGAGCGAGCAGTGCCTAGTGTCAGTCCCTTATAACTCCCTTTCGTATCACTCCCGAAAACTATAGGACGATCGCAGTATGATTAACTACCTTTTGCCATTACTTTGTGGTTGTACAGGTTTCACAACCTGTCGCATGGAAGCCTACCGACGACCAGCTCTTCATAAGAGAGTATGGTCACGGTGACAAGAATATGGTGCCTAATGCGGAGTTTTTGAAACAGCACTTTTTCAAGGAGGGAAGGTTGACAGAGCAGCAGGCGCTATTCATCCTCTCGCAAGCCACGGTACTTCTCTCTCAAGAGCCAAATCTAGTGAATGTGGGGAGTCCTGTTACGAGTGCGTTCAGTTTTCTATCCTTGTTCTAGCCATTATCTGTGGAAGTAACCTGTGTGTCAATCTCGGGTCGGTTACAGTATGCGGTGATATACATGGCCAATATGTGAGTTGCTGTTATCCATGAACCCCATTCAAGTAATCCACTGATAGGCTGATGGCCTCATTCCCTTGATTATTGGCCCTTGTCGTGGTGAATCATCAGTACGACTTGATGAAACTGTTCGAGATAGGAGGAAGCTTTTCTGATAACTCATACTTGTTCTTGGGCGACTACGTTGATCGGGGAAATTTTGGCATCGAAGTGCGTCCTCCTTTGCATCTAATAGTTGCCGAAGCCTAAATAACCGCATGATGCACCCCGCAATAGTGCCTATTATACCTTTATGCACTCAAAATTCAACGACCAAAGGACATCACACTCCTTCGCGGAAACCACGAATGTCGGCATCTCACAGAATACTTCACTTTTAAGCGCGAATGTACGCATGCCCCTCCTTTTCACGGTTACACCGAGGATTGGTAGCAACTCAATTCTACGTCTGCGCCCTTTTGTGGTGTAGGTCTTCATAAGTACTCTCAAGTAGTGTACGACGCGTGTCTGGAGTCCTTCAATGCGCTACCTGTCGCCGCGCTCGTCGACAACCGCTTCTTTTGCGTACACGGGGGTCTTTCACCAGAGCTTATCTCCCTCGACGACGTTCGACGGGTGCGTTTTCATCACACCCCTGTATTTAGATAATCGACGTGTGCCTTATTGATAATATTGTGTATTCAACAGTTGAACCGCTTCCAAGAACCGGGGTCCAGCGGGCTGTTGTGCGACCTGCTATGGTCAGACCCAGTTGTCAACTTTGGATACGAACACGAGCCGTCTACACATGGTCCTGCTTTGCCCCCTGGCACGACTTTTGAGCACAACGCGACGAGGGGATGTTCGTTCTTCTTCACGTAAGTGGCTCACCCCTTGTGATCGTTCGACTGATGCTTATGTTGTATGGTTTCGTGTGATGAATGCTAATGGTGAAACTTGGTGCAAGGTATGAGGCTGCGTGCAAATTCCTGGAGCGGAATGGCCTGCTTGGGATTGTGCGGGGGCACGAAGCTCAAGACGCAGGGTATGTTCTCTGTACCATTTGCACACACACCCCCTCACTCGTCTCCCCTTAATGCTAACCCGCCGCTGCCGCCCATCCCAATCCTACACAGATACATGATGTACCGCAAAACCCCGACCAAAAAATTCCCTTCGGTCATCACCGTCTTCAGCGCACCCAACTACCTCGACGTGTACCACAACCGCGGTGCAGTAATCAAATATGCGAACAAGAACATAACAATCAGGCAGTTTAATTCCAGTAGTCACCCGTACTGGCTACCGAATTTTATGGATGGATTTACATGGAGTTTACCATTTGTTGGGGCAAAGAGTGCGTTTTTCTCTGATTTTGTCCATGTTCCCGTCTCGTATCATTCGGGGTGCTGTCCACTAACAAACCACGATACATGCGACCACCAGTCACCGAAATGCTCCTTGCAATCTTCGCAACATGCAGCCCCGAAGAGCTCGAAGACACAGACGACGACGATCGCACTGTCGATCTAACGCTGACACCTGCGGAGATTTCAGCGAGGAGACAACAGATCCGGAACAAGATTTTGGCGGTTGGGAAGATGCAGAGGGTGTTCCAGCTTTTGAGGTGCGTTTTTCGTTTTTTTTGGGGGGTTTTTGGAGCAGCTTCTGTTGAACTGGCGTCTTGTCCTTGTTAACTCGCTCCCCTTCTTACCCTGTTGTTCGCGTTTGCTCTGTGCATTCTTTACGCAGTGTGTATCATCGGAGATCGGATTATAAACTTGTGGGTTTATTGGTTCTTCGCCGCTGGGAATTGGGGCTCCTTCTGACCCCCTTTTGCGTGGCGTAATTGATCAGTTGAACACTGACCACGATTGCGCTTGCTAATATTAACAACCCATCTAATACTGTACCGAGTACTACACGTGTCCTCTTTTTTAGCTGCCCTCTTGCTCTAAATTCCCTCCGAATCCATCTTGCCAACTCTTTTCCCCATCAGTCGCTGACGCGGGCTTTCTTTCAGAGAAGAGGCGGAGAACGCCTCTGAGCTGTCTACTATTCCTGTCGAGGACCATAGGGGTCCTGACATGCTCACTGCACAAGGTACCCAGATGAGGCACTACATCCATAGTTTTGCCGACGCGTCAGTACTCTTTCCGTCTCCCTGCTTTCCGCATGTCCCCTTGAGCTGATTAAACTTATGTTGTTCCATGCGGTACCCCGGTTGTATTGCCTGTCATGCTGGCATTGTCATATTTCCCAATGCAACTGTAATCATCACACCGCAGCCGACGCTCCGACATCGCTAACGAGCGTCTGCCCATGTTCCAGCCCGCGGACGAGAATGACTTCCCAGTCATCCCAGCGCCCAGTATGCGTCGTCGCGGTTCTGGTGATGTCGATGGCATAAGCACGGAAGAGCTCATCCGACGGGCGCTCGAGGAGGACGAAGAGGGAGATATGGTCAAGAGGCTTGCAGATAGGATTGCAAGGGGGAGGAACCCGACTGGGAGGCCAATGCCTTTAAAGAGGTACGAGACTACTTGACAGCGAGTGCCACTTCGGGAATCTAGGGCAGGAATAGGAGGGGCGACTTAGAACAGACGATCCCTGATTAAGTTAGTGGACTAGTACGCGTGCTTCGCTTTCTTTTGTATGTGTACAAGTACTTTGTCCTTTTTTATCGGTGTTTGTTGTATGCGATGTGATCTCAATTGTTGTGCATGTAGATGACGTTGCTTTCGGTCTCGAGACAAACGGGCGAGTCGGAATGCATTTGATGTCATATTACAAAAAGAAAAACGACTCATCCACCAGATGAAGGTAGAGGGTGCAGCAGGTTCGTGTGTACAATGCCTAGAACTCTGTGGCTGAGGCTGCCGTTCATTTAAAGTCTCTACACTGGGAAAGACCGCAAAGATCGTCAGAAAAAGTACCACAGGGATGCGAATCTGAGAACGCGATTGCGAAACGGTTTACCTTCTAGATAATCCGCAGTCAGAAGTCTAGAAGCATGCGAATTGAGAGGATCAGCGTAGAAGCCTTTTCGAGTGGGTCGGTAGTAGTCACTTACAGTTCAAGCGCCACCTCGGGAGGAATGCGCTCTGTGAATTCGTTTATAGGAACCTCTTCTTTCGCCCCTGCGCCCTCGTAATGTGCCTTGAAGGCCATGTATTCACAAACTTTTTCGACCACTGGTGCTCTGTAATGTTCGTGGAGGTAATCGACAACCGATGCCACATGCGCCGTAAACAATGGCTGGTAGTTCACGAACGAGGGACTTGCTCACCGTTCATTGATTGGACAGGTATTAGCCAAGGCTTCTTTGAAGCTACCTGTTTGTTGGTTCGTGGTAATGAAAAGGAAAGAGCATCAGAAGGTCTGGGAAGAAGGAAATAAGGTGGCGGCGATCTAACTGTCAACACTGAGCATGTTCTTGAGTGTTCCGCTCATCATGGCGACACTTCGCTTGACAAGGAAGGAGTATTGGTCGGGGCTTACGAGCTTTACCCAGCCGTCGTCCTTCTCAGATGACGGTACCTGATCGTCCACGTTGTTAGCCATGAGGTATAATTCGTGTTTGGACACGCCCAGGCCTACATTCATATCGATTTTGTTGCTGGTCGTGGTTAGCAGCGGGTGAGTTGGCAATCAGTGGCACGCCTCGCCAACCTCGTCACACGATTTAAGCAAGCGTGGGAATATGTATGATCCTGTCGCAACTCGGACGTGTCCGCTGGGCTCTCCGCTGCAGTATCTCTTGACTGTCATCATCTGCCGCTCACGACACTCGCTTGAGCCCTAGATATGGCTCTACCAAAGGTATGAATACTTCGTTCGTCGTGGTGAACTGACACTCATGTGGTGCTTGATCTAGCGAATCATCAAGGTAATTGATTATTTGTTTGAATGGCCGAGTCGTCGTGGCACCTGTAACAATGCTAATCCCGTGCACTTGCTCTACTCGGAACTAAACGTTTAGGAAACCGAACGCCTTGTCGCAGACCCGGCTCCTGGGATTACGGCTGCGCCACACGAAGACAACCTACGCTACTTTGACGTGACCATTCAAGGCCCCGATGGGAGCCCCTTCCAGCGTAAGTCACGGCGTCATGTGAGCCCAGAACTATAGGCACTCACAAAAGGCTCCATCCTCTCTATCTCATCTCAGAGGGAATATTTCATCTCGAGCTTTTCCTTCCAGAAGAATATCCGATGAGCCCACCTAAAGTACGGTTCCTGACAAAGATATACCACCCTAACATTGGTGCGTTCCTTTTTCCGTAGCCACCGCGCATGCCCCCCCTGCTACGTAGCCAGGAGGAAGTTGTGTGGCGCCTTGGTTCCGCCGAATGCTCACATAATGCCCGGCGGACGTTCGGATCTTTGTCTTAGATAAACTTGGGCGTATCTGTCTCGATATCCTGAAAGGTGTGTCTGTCTTGTCTCGGCCGCCGTTGTGCCTTGAACCATAGGTTCATCTTGGATTTTTTCATCGCATCAAGATAAATGGTCTCCGGCACTTCAAATTCGGACTGTGCTGCTCTCGATTCAGGCACTTCTTAGTGCTCCGAATCCCGACGATCCACTAGCCACGGATGTCGCAAAGCATTACAAGGAGAACGAGAGGGATGCACAGAGGGTCAGCAGGGAATGGACCGAGAGGTATGCATCGCAGTGATTCAATGAGGCAGGCTGTCGCCTATTGGGTCAGCGGCACGGGGCTTTTCTGTATGAATTTTCGAACGAGTATTTGACAACACGTGGAAGATACAAGGGTTAAGCCAGTTTTATCACAGTGAACATTAAACATTGTTCGGCTCGCCTTATGAAACTTGTCCGTGACTACAAGTAGGTTGACTCAATGATGACATGCGCATCGATGAGATTGATTGGAGTGCTAGTACACGTAGGATGTCTCCTAAAATGACCGTAATGATTGCGCGTTTCATAATTTGGTAAGTACAAGGGTTTCTCATTTGAGGGTATTTGTCGGCAACGGGGTCTTATGAGAATCTGGCCTCGGTCTCGCTAAGTCTAGAGCCTGTGAATATTAATCCTTTGATCTAGTAACAGCGCAATATTGCAATGCGACTTGTTGGCTGGTTCTTGGAAATATTTACTGACGCCAGATGGGCCTGTACAACCCTTTCGAGATCAACCACCAACATCCTTTAACGTGCGCAGCCCATCGGTATAGCGATCGTCGTGTTCTGTGTCCATTACGCCTCAACAGCCCACCCGACATCGCATTCTTCTTACCAATTGTAAACGAAATAATCCTCGAAAAGCCTCGAGGCTTCTAACCGCCTCCTGGTAGCCTGCGAGTCGCAGAATTCACTCGGATTTATTCCACAGTCAAAGTGGGACTATATCCATAACACCCCGTCATGTCCATCTTGAACGCGGACATACTTCACATACTTATCAGCGAGCTGCCAAGAGAGCGCGGAAACGTTTCATCCACGCTCCTCAACCTTGCCAGCGCCTCTCGCCATTTTCGAGAGGCCTGCCTGCCTTTCCTCTTCGCCGAGGTGCGGTGGCCGCATAAATCAAAAGCCGAGAAGGAGCGTGGTCTCCTATTCTACCCCGAGGCTTTATGGCCGTACATCAGGTCTGCTGAGCTTTTAGTGTCGTTCTCATTGTATTTTTTATGTCTTAATCATCGATATAAACAGGCATTTTCGTCTAGACTGGCACGACGAATGGACGGAGCCGGGTCGTATTCGTTACGGCTACATGGATCGTGAAGGAATTTATTGTCCTCACCATCTCGAACTCGCCATCTACGCCGTCACGCGTATGCCCAAGCTCAACAAAGTCACTTTGAGCACTCCCTTCTTACCCCCTCAGGCATTATATGAGGCACTTGGCCAGTGCCGGTCCCTCAATGCCTTTACGCTAATCGACACCCCGATCGACCAAACCCTCATGCATCTGTACCCTGCGCCCCTACGACAGGTCAATCTCACTCCCGTCGGTCAGACACTACGTATCGGTGATGGTCAAACGGACCCCAAGTTCGCCGAGATTACTTACTTCATGAGGGACTGGAGGAGGAAGCACAGAGCCCAAGCGAACCTCCGAGGGTTAAGGGAAATACGATCCACTGCAGTGTTCTTGCGCGAACATGCACCCACGCTTACTCACCTTGAGTTGTCAGGCGATTTATGCTCGCTAACGGCACTCACCGCCATCGACTGGCCGAATTTATCGACCTTTGTGCTGCATGGGCATGCCCCGAACGCGCAGACGATTCTGACGTTCCATATGGGCCCGACTTCCGTCGTTAACCTCTTTGATGTTTTGGACAAGATGCCGGTTTTGCAAGACCTTCGATTGCTTTTCCCTCGCACGAGATCGCAGGATTTTGTTTTGGTCGACCCATCTGTCCCCCCTGATTTTGACATTTCGAACAAGCTCGCCTCTCTCACTAGCTTCTCTATCTCCAATGCCTGCAAGTTACATGGCATTTTTAATTACATGACGAATCTCGAACGACTAGCCATTCTCGCCATGGTCGATCTTCCCCGCTGGCCCATTGCCCTCTCGCAAGCCGAGGTCGAGCGCGTGCTTGCAGACATTGGAGCGAGCAATTGTGAACTGAAGCACCTTCGCCTGATAATCGAGGACAAGCTCACCCCAGCTATATGTTCACTCATTTCAGTTCATTGCCCTCATTTGGAAGTGCTCGAAATTGAGAGGTGTGGGTACCACGATGGAAAATCGATGTCGACCTGTGTATGTCCGCTTTTTTTTCCCTGCTTGAGGCCACTTTTGTTACCGACTGTCCCCGAATTTATCTCATAATGTATTATTTTGACTACGGTGACCATGTACAGGACGCTGACCCTCGAAACCTTGTTTGCATCCTTCACCATAGCAGGAATTCCTAGATGCTTTATCTTCCCTCTGCTCGCTTCGCGACCTACGCATTTGCATGCAATTCCCCGAATACGACGAAGTAGACGACTTCGAGTCGTGGCGCGTCGTACGTGAAGAGTGTGCAGCATTCTTTGCATGTGGTCTAAAGACCCTCAAGAAGGTGGGGTTTGAGTATCGCAAGCGGACAGGGACACATCGGTATCAGGATGCGTGGCTTGATTATGTGATTTATAGAGGCGGGGAGGGGGAGGGTAAGCTTAGACAGCTTCCTGGGATGTGGTATGCGTTTCCCGAGGTGTGGGTGCCGACAAGGTTACCTTTTTGAAAAGGTTGCAAGAGCCACCTCTTGGCCTGTTATTGGGTGCTTCGTTTCTCCTCTTCTCCAAAATTTCATGTACGAAGTTTCTTCTCTCACCGATGTGTCGTTTTTCATGCACTTTTCTCTTGGTTCTCTTGGTGTTTCGGTTCTTTGCAGGTCTAGGTGTTTGGTTTTTACCGCTGCGACATATCGAGGTATCACCCTCGCTGATGCGTTTGTTATTGTTTCTTTTTCTCCTACATCGTCACAGGCTCTGGCCTCTGGCATCGCCGGGACGTGCGCGGATCCCATCTCAATACATCCATCAATATTCCATGCACTCGTCCTGTTCCATTCCAACCATCAATCACACCCTATCCACGGCATGCATAACGTTCGTTTCCTTGTATTTAACAGTGCCTAGCTTAAACGTTCATCTTCGAGGTGTATATGGATGCAGGCTTGATCTACATTTCCTGTGTACACATTTACAGATATTTTACTCCCATCAGCATATATAGCCCTTCTTCTCACTAGTACTTACGGGCATCCATATGCACATCGCGTCTGTGGCGTTGTATACTATATTCTCTTTGGGTAACACGAGGGTTCTTTGGAATTGAAAGTTGGGGGAAGGTTGCAGATATATGCAAGTCTATTGTAACACGGAGGACCTAACATGGATAGCTCCAGGCTGACGCGGAATCGGTTGTCTTTCAAAGCCGGGACGTTCGGCACTAACCTTCTGCCAATGACATGAGCCCTGTGATGTGACTGTAGCCTGGACAAGCGCATACATCATCACCAGGCGCTCATCTCGTGGGGATCCAGACCAGGAGTCATTACGTTTCCCAACGATAAGAACGCGGTAGTAGCTTCGAGTTTGGCCGACCGCAGGGTTTTTCCTCGTCTTCCGCGGGACTTGGGATAGGGCTAACACTGGACCAAGCGGTGACGGGATCAGCCCACCCATCACGACCGTATCTCGTTGTGCCCTGGGTTGCCCGTTGCGGGTGTGTCGAGCGGGGTGGGGTGGATCAATGGAAGGGGAAGGGGGTCTGGGCTGTGGGGTGTGAGTTGGCTAAGTATGGGTATCCAGGCCTTCCTAGGTTTGGGTCTGCAGGCCTGGCGCAAGAGCCCTACTACTAAGGCTGCGGATGAGGGCGATGCCAGGTTGAGTTGGTCTAGCCGAATAGCTCAAGGCCAAGACCCGTCGGCTCAGAGATAGAGCACGAAACCATGAATAAAAGAAAGAAGTATCGGGAGGTGTGGTAAGACGCCGCCGCGTTCTTTCTTAGGCCATCACCCTGAACTCCAGGCTTTCCATCAATGTGGCCCCCCCTATTTCCGTCCTCGACGAGTCTACGAGTACCTCCAGTGCTGGTGCTGATCCGGGTGACCACTGTGACAGTCCACGCGTTGCACGCGCACGCGTATGACACAGGATGTGATTTTGAGTGTGGGCAGTTGGCGAATAGGGTAGGGACCTAGGGTAACTTGGGTGAGCTAAACAGGGCATGGTGTCCGAAAGAAGACCTAGAATTTCAGAAACTCTCGGAAGCCAGCACTTGGTGAGGTTTCTCCCGTTCATGTTTATGTCATGCCGACAGAGAACATGTGTCGGGCGCCGCGGAAGGGGCTTGCATCGTGCCAACTACACCAGCTATGTGTGTGCTGTTGTTACCTTTTGCAAGCAGATTCCAGACCCGGGAATTGCCAGTTGAGGGCGGCAGAAACCTTGCTTGCTCATTCAAACATTGAGGTCAGTGTCCATAGTTGCTGCATCACAGGGGATATGAAAGCGTGGCAACGCTCTGTGGTTATTGCCAAACAATGAAAAATAGGATTGGTACGATACCGCCTTGCATTATTATGGATTACTTTATGGAGGCAATCACAAGAGGCAAACCGTTGGCCATGTCTATCATACAGACGACATTATAACAACCCCCATGCAAAGTTATCTCGACGGACTATCAGAAGCTACCTGAATCAGGAAGGGCGGCATGAAGCTGCAATTGTGAACATGGTTATATTCCATGGTCAACTTCCTCACATATGATATCATCCCGAGATAGCCCTGGCAGCGTGTTGGCCGAATCGAGATGTCGGTGTCAAGTCTTGGTCAAGACTGCCATTTTTTGGTCATCTGATCATACATGATAAATGGCTGCGCAGATAGAAAATTTCATGTAGTTATGTTTGGCAATACTAATACATAAAACCTCTAGAACCCGAAATCATTGCCATCCCTGTCCAAATCATCCAGTTCATAGCCATCACCTTCCTCGAGGGATTCAGACCCATCCAAGTTGTCATCATCTCCATTGTCGGAGTCAGGAAAGCTGTTGTTGGATGTAACTTCATTCTCTTCTGTTGACGTACTGTGCAGGTCATTGTTCATATTGTCATCATCAGCAAAAAACTCGCTGTTGCCAACAATACCAGACAGCGTGCCTGGAGGACCTGTGTACTGAGCTTGATGGCCGACTCCTATACCTGCAAACGTGTGAACATATCTCAGTCCATAAAACTAATTTCGTCAGAAAGGGTATGGTAGTAGCACAAGGTGACTCACATATTAACATAAAATGAACTCCAGTCATCTGACTCTCCTGATTGTCTGGCAATGGATTCTCCATGGCTCAATAATGTATCTGTTTGACCTTCCGCAAATGCAGGGATGAGGTGACATCCACGGATGATGAGTGATGGGTCTAGAAATCCGAAAGTGTTCTTGTCATTGTCCGTGATGAATCCAACTTTCGGCAGACGGGCCTCCTTGAAACCCCACCAATACCCTGGCTGTATGCCCAACCAGCGGACCCACAGAACCTCTATAATTTGCTGAGAACGATTGTGAGCATCTGGCGCAACATGAATGATGGGGATGAGGAATGCTCAGAGGACCTGTGCATACCAGAAGGGATGTGCCTGTGGTCCATCTTCTCTGGAGAGCGTCATGATGGCACAGCCATTTCCTGGTCGCATGAAGTCCTGGTGGCGGTGGATATCGTAGGATGTATAGTTTACTCGAAATGTCTTTGATTCTATGACATGGTTAAGATTGTCAACAAAATGGACATGGCTGTGCTGGACATGGCTGAACCGTTGTTCATCCCCATCGTACTCATGCTGATACAGCCGTGCTAGCAAATGGTCCTTCAACTTGGAAATGAAATCGTCCTGCAAGGACAAGCATGAGTAAAAAACGCTGCACATTACACGTCGCAAAACTCCAAGTGTAGTAGTTTCTCACCTTCATGGCTGGATCATGTTTGGTGCAAAGCTCACAAATAAGCCCCTTGAGATTAATGGTATGGTTGCTGCTGTTGGTGAGGATATGATGGAGCTCGGGGATGGTGTCCATGTCAGAGACCTCAAACGCAGCCTGAGGGGGGTTGCTGATTTGTTGCTGGCGCTGAACATGAGTCAGGCGACGCTCTTGCCATGCGAGCTGTTTCGGGACGTCACATTTGCTCGTGAGACCGAAGAATTTCTTGATCAAACAGTGTGCAAGTTCTCCCTTTGTGTCAATGTCAGAACACTACTGCAGTAATATAAGCAACGTCACCTACGACTTGAGTGCTATATGAGTCAGCACATAATGTAGTGCTTGGGTACCGTAGGATACGGCCAGCTGAGGTTGACAAAAACCCGTACCAGACGGGCCAGCTGATC
>KN825770.1:0-13718 GCA_000827395.1 Paxillus rubicundulus Ve08.2h10 | reverse complement strand
ATCCATACAGGCCACCCATCCCTTGGCCCACCCAACCCCTATGAGTCACCCATTCCTTGGCCCATCCCATACTTATCAGTCACCCTATCCCTTGGCCTACCCAATGCCTACAGAATACCTATATTGTCCAATCCATTCCCCACAGACATAGCTCAATCAACCCATCCATTACTCAAAATGCTCTTGCTAAAATATCTACTCAGCCGACCCATATCATACAGGATTTTCTCACACCTTGGTCCATCCGTACCCTATGACTACAGGCCGTAGGTTGGCCAATGATCAGCTGGCCCATCTGGTATGGGGTTTTGTCAACCTCAGCTGGCTGTATCCTATGGTACCCAAGCACTACATTATGTGAGGGAGAAGAGAAAAGGCATCATCAAGAGATGTATGGGAGGGCCTTCCCAAGGTGGGCAAGGGCAGAGGCAGACCTGACCAAAGCAGGCTGACTGACTGGGGTGTTGTGCTGAGGCTGATGAAACAACCAGCCCAGAAAGAAGGGGGGAGGCTGCAGAAGAGGAGGAGAGAAAACGAGGGCACAACAACCCAACCATGGAAGGCCAATGTAGGAAAGCAGTATTTCCTACAATTGCAACTGCCAATCCCCAGAATCTCCATTGGCCTACTGGACTGACCAAAACACCACAGCTCTTTACATCCACCTTCTGCCACAATTCTGCCTCCTCAGAATCCACCCATATCTGTGTGACACCTGCTACTCATGTACCACAGAAAGCCCATCTGCTTTTACAGATCCCCATGACCATGTCCACTGGCCCTATCCAGCTTGCCAGTAATCCTTTATTTCTCTCTCTTTTGCATTATGTATTTTGAGCAGGCAAAGTCCATGAGTTGCACTATATGTACTTCCTCCATTCTGTTGGCTCATACCTTGTGTTTGGACTTGGTTTGACACCATCACAGGAATCTCCACATCATAAAAGTCTGTACTTAGTCTCTGAAAATGCATCTTTTATCACCATGGACTTGATGTCAGATGCACATAAGACCTGGATGAAACAATGCAACTACTGATGCCCCTATGACCCCCAACACACCTAAAGCTCCATATTCTGCTCCACCCTCCCCCCATGTTTTTCCTCAGAAACCCCTTGGAAAGCACACAACACTTGCACATATACCTTCCTACGGCCAACAAACTCTGCCTTCTTTAGATCTTCTCACATGAAATCTCTCCCAGGTCAATAATATTGCACCCTTTCTTAAACACTTCTAACTCAGTTTCAACCTCCTAACATTAGGAAGGGACTTTGTATCATTTCACCAAGATGAAGTTCAATGGGTAGAATGATTTGGAGGTGGGAGGTTTTTGATATGGAAGGGAGCCAGGAGTTCCAGAGAGCACCAGTCATGAAGAAAGGCATCTGAGAACCTAGAGCCTTGACAACATCTGGAGGAATTCCTGCTAAAAGAAGTTCCGTTTTCCCTCCTATGTGGAAGGAGTGACCCATGGTGGATGAATCCTGGACAGAGACCAAGTCGGCAGCAGATACAGATATCTTCACCATGAGATTTTGCTACCTTCATGAAGGGGAGGTACCATTTTTGTTGAAGGGTGGAAGGAGGTAGGACCTGCAAACCATGGAGGCAGATTTGAAGGAGGTTTCCCAGTTTGAGAGAATCTTGCCCAGGCATGCTTGAGCCCACATGGCAAAACATGCTACTGCAAAGCAGCAGGCGTTGAGTGTGGATGAGAGGTCCAGATGGGGGGTGAGGAGGTGGAGCATAGAGCAGGTAATTGGGGACTGAGGAGGTTTCCTTGACAAGGAAGGGGCAAGGTTTGTGATACTGTTGAGGACATAGCATAGGCAGGTTCTGCCCTGCCATGGCTTGTCATTGTAAATGTGCCATGCTTTGATAGCAGCAAGGAGGTTCTGAATGGTGTCCACTGACAAAAGGCCTACATGAGAGGCCACAAAGGCACATAGGAGGTGCTCACTGGCTGCTATGTGAAAATGATTGGGGATGTTCTCTGAGTTGCAGAAGGCTGTGAATTGGTTGACTGCACAGCAATATTTTAAGAGGGTAGAATCAGCCCAGGCATGATCCAGAGCATAGTTTATCTTTGCAAGGGTTGGGGAGGAATTTTTTGGAGGTTCTGGATTTGTAGGAACAAGTTCTGAAAGAACCTCTATCAAGGTCAAGGCAGGCAAGGACAGCAAGGCATTCATGGAGCTTGAACATAGAAGGAAGAGGGAAGGTTGGAGGCAGATAAATTGATTACAGATCTGACACAGAATGCAGTGATGTCATTGACAAGATCTAGTACAGGAATCACAAACAAGAGGGAAAAAACTACACAAGTTTGACTAAGTTTTTTAAGTACTGAGGGAGGAAAGGGGGGAGTGTACAGTGAGGAGGGGATGGAGGGAAGACACCTCCAGAGATAGGATCTGCAAGGTTATCAGCTGATTTGACCCAGTCTACAGAGAGTCAGATGTTGTGGTCACAGAAATTTGAAACAATGGAACATAGAATCTTGTTTTGGGTGGAATTGTAAGACCTACCAGCTTTTAGAACACCAACTACCCCTTTGTTGTCTGAGTGGAAAAGGAGATGTCAGTTCTTGAAACCAGCATGGATAAGGGTGCAAAGACTGAGGTCAATCACCACCATTTCCACCCATCCAAGAGACACCAAGCAAGCCAGCAGCCATCTAGGAGGAAACCAATGCCAAAGGAGGTGGGAGTGTTGACAAAAATAGAGTTGGGAAGGGGATCTGAGGGTGTGGATATGGGACAGCCACGCCATTCTGCATTGAGAGATTTACACCACCAGGTGATGTCTGCAAGAGCTGGGCAAGGAATGCAGTGACAAACAAAATGTTTGGAAGGGTCTTTGAAGGAAGAGCAGAGGCAATACAGAGAAGGGAGATGAGAGAAACCAACTGAGAGAACCAAGGTGTAGTGCTAGAGACAACTGATGATGCTCTGACATTCTTTCAAGGATACTGAAACTGAAGTCATCCAGTCCTTCATGTGATCAAGATATTTTTGGTGTTTAGCCAAGGGGATGGAGACCATTTTCTCAGTAATGTTCTAGGTGAATCCTAGGTAGGTGAAGATGAAGGCAAATGGGGAATGTTTATTGAGGGCCCAAGGCCAGCCGAGTTCTTGTGCAATGGAAAAAGGAAGGGATTCATCATAATAGTATGACCAGGGGCCCATGAGCAAGGGGAACTGAACCATGGGTGAGGGATGGAAAGATGGAAGATGAGAAAATGAGGAAGAAGGGGGAGGGCTCACTGAAGGGTAACAAAGGAAGATGTAGTCATCTGCCCAGTGGATGCTTTGTCTTTGAAGATTGGAATGATGGTGTTACCTGGGCAGTTGAAGATGCCACTTGAACTGGAGCAGCCAAAACAGGCACAATGATTGACAAAGATTTGGGTCTGGCCATCAATGACAACCATTATGCGAACAAAATGTTGGTCCTCTGGGGAAATGGGAGAGCAGCAGTGAGCTGCTTCCACATCAAAAACAGCCACCTGGGAACCTGGAGGGGCCTTAATGACAAGGATCCAGCAGTCACTGAAGGTACCCCAATCACAGGAAAAAAGTGAAGAATCAATGAGAGAGTTGACTGAGAGAGTGCAAGGGTCATTACATGGAAAGGAATGGTCTTGAATGAGGCAGAATTTTGAGGTACCAAGTTTTGGAATGACACCACAGGGCTGGAATGAAAAGGGCCAATTAGGGCCTCTAGGCAATCAGGAGAGAAGGGGCCAGAGTAGCATTTTGCTTTGAGTTCTGATTTGATGTATGAAATAATGAAATCTGCATGTTCTATGCCGGAATGGTGATTATCTGGGATGTAAGAGGATGAGAGAGAGTACAAGTCAGGAATGCCAAGTCTCCAACTGAATCAAATGCCTTTCAGAACATCTGTAAATTCCTCAAGAGTGCCAGCATCTCAAAGGAGTTCCTCCCATTTCCACCAGAGAAAGGGAGTGACAATGGGGGAGAAGCCATTGAAGATGGCACTCTTGAGCAGAGTGTGATCCCCTGAAGTGGGTGCATATGTGGCATTGGGGGCAGGTGGATTCTGAACAGCCATAACCATTCCATCTGAAGCATACTTGCTCACCTTGAGGTGTTGCCTGATGCTGTTTGAGAAGGATATGAAGCCTGTGGTGGTAAGGCCACAGGCACATCTTCTGCATGAATTTGCACCACAGAAGATGCAATGAAAAGGATGTTGTGCAGAGGAGGGGACTCCCAAGCCTGAGGGGGCCATTTGGCAAGGGGCTGATGGGAAACTGGTGGACTGGGAACTGTATGTGGAGGATGAAGGGTACATATATACTATGGATGATGAGCCTGTGTTTGAGGAAGGAAGGGGAACAAGGGAAGGGACAGAGGAGGTAGAAGGTTTTTGAGCAGGTGGGGTGATGCCCATCATCCCCTGGAGAAGGTGCTGTCTGCTTGTTCAGTATGCATCGATAATTTGGCACCAGACTGCTTCCTGCCAAATGGCAGGGCTCAAGCTGTTCTCGGGATTGACATAGTGAACACAGAGGCAAATGTCATAACATAGGTAGATTTGAAATAGATCCCATAAGTCTGGGCATTGGGAAATGGTGTTGTAGTGCTGCAGCCAGAGGTTGACAATCTCAGCACATGCTGGTGAAGGGAGGTGATGGTGGATGTAATCAACCAGGAAAGGTAACACATGAAGCCACTCCTGGGCAGTGAGAGGTATGTGTACATTCCAGTTGTTTTTCATGGCATTTATTACCCAGGAGGGAAGAGCCAGAGTGTGACCATCTAGTAATTCTGGTTGAGAAGGGACAGAACAAACAAACAAAGGGGTGGAGGCAGTGAGGCAGAGGCCTGGAAGTAGTATGCATGTGTTTGAGTCTGGGAGGTCTGTGATGGAAAGGCAAGGGGTGAGTGGTGATGTGAGGTAAGACAGAATGGTAAAATGAGTTCAAGGCAGTGAGGGTAAGGTGAGGAGGTGAGGTAAAGGTGAGGGATAGTGAGGTAAAAAAAAAAGGTGAAGGAGGCAAGGGTGAGGTGAGGTAAAAGAAGGAAAAACTTACCCAATGGGGGGAGGCTCAAGAAGATCAATCCATGAAGTCAACATCAGGAGCCACTTCAGCAAGGATCCTTTAAAGACAATCAATGATGTAATGGTTACTGAGGTTCAGATCCAATGCAGCACAGGCAAATATGGTGTGGTAGTAGGTCTCATGTGCCAATGCAGGAGGGGCATCTATGACTGGGGGGGAGGTACAGGAGGCCAGATGCTCCAAAGCTAAAGCTAGGGGTGGGAGCTTGGAACAGCAAGGAAGAACCCTTAGAAGCACCCAAGGAGATGGGGATGGAGCAGATAAAACTGGGGAGAGAGATGGTTGGTCAACAGCCTTCTTTTTCCCCTTCTTCCATTTTGGTAGATCCACAAGCCCAGAAGGGGAAGCCCCAGAGTGATGGCATACTCTATGGAGAGCCTGGGGGGTGAGAAGCTCAAAGGTGTCAGCATTGTCCTCTGAAAGGCACTGTAGTATGCATGAACACATTTGCCTCCAGATCTCTCCTCCCTCCAAACATGCCAACTCCACCTCCTCACAACAGCACATCCGCTCTGCCGGATCATGACCCACCTGGAGATGACAACCCTGTACATGATGGAGATAGAAACCCCTTTAACAACAATAATGATCAAGCACCTCCTCCACCCAATCCTCAGACTCTGTCCTCTGAAATGTCCACACCAAATCCTGCCAACTTCACTTCCATCCACGACTCCGACCTCCTTGACTCTCATGGCTCCTATGGGTGGCTTGTAATGCCACTTGGTTTGACCAATTCTCTGGCAGCTTTCCAGTGGTTTATCAATACAATCTTCACTGATATGCTTGATATTTGTGTCATAGTCTATCTGGACGATAACCCATCTGCCTTCACCTCGAGGGCGAAACAATAGTCCACAACCCCCAAGACTCTGCATGGGATGGTGATTCCATTGACTCCACCCATGCACCCAAGGAGACACAATTCAATGTGTCTACTCTCTCCTATCCTAAATCTCCAACTCCACCTTTTCCATCCATTTCCCCACTGGGAATATCACCTCTGCTACATTTTATATAACCCCATTGGACTCCACCTGCTCACTTGTCCTAGGGAACAACTAGCTCACCCACTATGATCCATTGATCAACAGGGTATTGGGCAGTACCACATCCCATTCAATCCAGCAGCAAGTGCCAACACCCCCTCAATGTCTCCTCCACTGGTTGACTCTGACTCCTCTGATACTCTGACCTCGCTCTGGTCCTCTTGTCCACAAGACAAACAGCTCATTCTGCCCTTGCGTTGACTTCTGAGGCCTCAGCAAAATCACAAAGAAATACTCCATCCACTTCCACTTGGAAAACTTGAAGCCAGCCCTGATGCCCTTACTAGATGCTTGGACATCTACCCAAAAGGGGGGGATAGGGACTAAGCTCGCCATCCAAGAACAACACATGTTGTCCCTCTGGCATACCATCCTCAACACCCTATCTGCATCCCCCTCCAATGAACCCACCTCTGCTCACATCTCCAACATGTCCAACACCCGCTGGACTGTAGACTCTGAGGACCATGTCTGCCTCTGTGTACTCCGCCAACTCAGACATTGAGACCCAAGGAAAAGTACTTATTCAGGGCAAGAGATGGACTACATTGTACAAAAGAAAAAAGGAAAACTGTCTACACACTTTCATCCACCTCTGCCTCTTCCCCGCTCTGGCCCTTCAAGGCCTCCCTCTCCTCGGCCACCTCTGCTACCTCCTCTTTGTCAAATTCCTCCTCTGACCATACCTCTGGCTCCTCCGGAGTGAACTCCAGGTCTAGGCACCCCTGGATTTCCTCCAGGATGCCTAGCATCCACTCTGTTTGTGCATGGCTCTCTGCAGCCACACGCCTCCTGTCCACAGCCATGTCCTGCATCTCCATCACCACCACCACAAGGACCTCAGTGAGTGCACCAAGTGCGTCACGCTCCTCCTCTGCCTCCTCTGCCTCTTCATCATCATCATCATCCTCCTCGTCCTGCTCCTTGTCTGCCACTGGACTCTGCATCTGTGCCTTCTTCTTCCCAGCCCACAGCAACATCACCTCCTCCTGCTTCCTCTGCTGTGTTGACTGCATGTCCCCTGGCTGCTTGCATCTGTGCTTCAGTCAGCAACAATGGTCATACAATGTCACCTTGCTACCTCCAGCTGTTTTCATCTCACA
The DNA here is from genome assembly GCA_000827395.1 of Paxillus rubicundulus Ve08.2h10. Taxonomy (NCBI): domain Eukaryota; kingdom Fungi; phylum Basidiomycota; class Agaricomycetes; order Boletales; family Paxillaceae; genus Paxillus; species Paxillus rubicundulus. The sequence continues at coordinate 6,471 of KN825770.1, read as the reverse complement.
CACTACCACCCAAACATCTCCATCCATCTGGAGCATGATCTCACCTCCACTCATGCATGCAAATATGCTGTCAACTTAGATGAATTGTATCAGTTCCTCCGCTTGGAGATGGCCCTTGCACAACAACACTGACAAAAACTATAATAGGGCAGTGATTGCCCAGACTACTAGGGACTAGCTAGGAGTAATAGATAGGTATAAAGTAAACTCACCTCAGCCGCTGCCAGAGAGGGGCAAAGAATGACTGAGGAATCCGAAGTGAAAACTAAGTATATATATGTAGCGGAGTGGGCAGAGAAGCGCTCACTAATGATAATCAGGGGAATAGGAACAGAAACAAGGGGGAGATGGAATTAAGCGATGTAGGAAAGTGATGGAGCGTTCCTGGAGGCTCGGGAGTGATGACAAGCAAGGAATGATGAAGTGCGATAAGATTCTGCGCAAGTTCCGCATGGGTTCCGAGTGGATCTACCTGGTGGCAAAGTGGAGGTATGAACTCTGACGTTCCAGAAAGCGGAAGTTCGAACTTCAACATTCTGGGAAAGCGGAGATATGAACTCCGACATTTTGGGAAAGCGGAGTTGGTGTTCTGGTTCCAGAGTTCACTGTATTTTGTCACTTCACCATAGGGATCTCCAAGTCAAACCTTCGGTGCCATTGAATCTGGAAGTTGATCCCCGCAACTTTCATTGTTGAAAGTTTGTCATTGGTGGTGCAGGGTACAAAGAAAATAAACTGTGCTTCGAGAATAAGGTCATGAACCATGTCTCAGGCCTTGTCCATGATGAGGCCACCTTCTTTCAAGGTGAGGGCTGGAGCTTCATGACTGGTGGCTGTGCTGACGGCCATCGGCACAGCATTCTGTGTTCATGCGGGGACACGAGAAAGCTGTTTCCCCAGGGCTTGGTTGCAAGACACAAGCTCATCATTCCGTCTCTCCAGCTCCTTGATTCAATGACAACTAGCTTCTGCTCATACAGCTAAATGTCTGTTCTCAGTATCTGCTCCTCGTGCCCATTTTCGTGAGGTGTTGGCATTATCTTTGGTGCATTTCTCGTGGCATAGTGCATTGCGGAGTGACTTCTTGACCTCCTCCAAGTAATCGGATAGGCCAGTAATGGCCATATCACTGGCAGAGTCGTCATTTGTGGCTGCAGGGGCTGGTGAGTCTGCATGAGGTGGTAGGTTTTCTCTGATTGATAGATTTTGAGCTCAGAGCGATCCAATCTGAGCCTTCTGATCAGGGGAACACCTCTTTCTTCGATTCCAGCGAAACTGAGAGGCCATTGGCACCTTCTAGTGCCCGTGACACGTTCCGACGTGTCCACAACACGTTGATCTCGCTTATGTAATCACATTTTTGTATGTCTTTCGCAGTTGCATCTTTGTGGGCTGGCCACACCTTCCTGGGCAGCTGGGGAGAGTCTTGGGACGTGTTTTTTAACGTTCCGGTTGTATTCTACATCGAAAATATAGGGCATAAGGCCCTTGAAGCTGAGTTCTGTGAGGAAATATGCTGCAAACACGTGAATTTTACTGATCTGTGATGTAGAATACAATGTATGCATAAATGCGAGACAATGTCTCCCTACAAATATGTCGCGAAAGTGATGTGCTGGTTCTGTAAATGTACCCCATATCTCCTGACCATGTTATCAGCCACATCTACCTTGCGTTGTGGACGGGCGGGGTTCGAAATTGGCAGGGCGTTGCCACTCCCCACAAGTGGGCGATTAGGAGTTTTGGCTTATATAAGCACGACACTTTCCAACTGGGCGTTGCACACCACCACTTCATCTATGTCAACGTCCAACTCACCGGCACCCAACTCGCACTCTGCTTCGCCAGCACCCGGCCCAGCTACCCGGCATGCACTCACTCCACTCGAACGACAGCGTTCACAACTTGAACGCCTCCTTAAAGACCCTAGTAAACTAGCTTATGTTCCTGTCGCACCAAAGGAGAAGACCATTCGCCCTGCGCGAGAGATGATGAAGAACGTGCAGGGCTCGAGTGCGGGTGCGGGAAGCGGCGAGTTTCATGTTTACAAAGCAAGCAGGAGGCGGGAGTATGAACGGCTAAAGCTTATGGAGGAGCAGTCCAAAAAGGTAAGTGGTTGTGTCGTCAACTTTCCCAGAAAGCTGACGATCGTGCACAGGAAGCTGAAACATCAGAGTATGAACGGAAGCGGAAAGAAGCTGAAGACCTTGCAGAAGCGAAGACTGCGAAGAATCGGGCGAAAAGGCAGAAGAAGAAGGACCGCGCAAAGGTCAAGCCTTCAGAAAAAGCTGGTGCAGATGAGAGTAGGGAACAGGGTGGCACTTCTGAGGCGCCTCTAAAGAGACGAAGATTGGTTAATGGAAAGGAACTTGTGTTTAGGAAGCAAGGAGAGGAAAGTGACGAGGAGGAGGACCGAGAACCTCCTCTTGAAGAATTTCGCTTGGCAGATGATAAGGAGTCCGGTCTTCGAATAACAGCTGAAGAGGTAGCTCGTATAGCAACGGGACGCAGGATTACTTTTCACGAGGACGACTGACAAATTTCTACGAAGTACTGTTCTGACTCCACCAAATGCATCATGTCATCAGTAAGAGCATGATATCTTTGGATGACAAGGCATGTAGTACCACATCAAGTAAGGGCTTTGTGCTGCATCGCGGGAGTCTTCATATCATACTCGACATGCCAGTTCATCATCAGCTTCCAGTTACTCGATCTCAATCACATCTTTTTCTTTTTTCTTGTTTGTTAATCAACTAACTACTGGTGCAGCTCACCGATTAAACAGACTCCGGCACACAATCACAACGAATGGTGCACACGCGACACGACGCAGCCACCGTGACGATGTGAGCTCCTTTCTCCTTTTCTTCTTTGTTAAAGAGCTAACGACTACAGCTATCGAGCCTACGACGACCACGCACACTGCCCATGGACGACACAACAAATAGTATGTACATGACACAATCTAGCCACCATGATGATGAGAAGGTAACGCTTGTGCACAGAGGCGTAGCCACGATGACTAGTTGCACACAGCCAACCCAATAGAGCTACCATGCACAAGAACACGGCCTGCAAGTTCGGCGCTCCAAATGCACATGTACTATGCCACTGGGCATCAACGACGAGCCACGCCACGAGTGTGGGTCCTAGGGAGAGGATGGCAGACGGTACGTCGTCCATCACATAGAATACCCCACCCATCTCATGTAGTACGACACCGATCGTCGACGACCAGCCTTAACACAAGTGTGGGTCCGCAAAATGTTTCGCCCAGGCCCTGAGACGACTGCCCGCGATGTCGTGACGCAGACAATATGGCCCGCATAGCCAAAAGGTACTGGCAAGTAAAAATAAATAAATTCATCTGTTTTGTGTGTACTTTGTAAACACACTCGCAGCTACGACAATCACGCACCGTGACTCGCCTCGCCTGAGTCCTGAGTCCTCCACCTCCATCTCGTGCATCTACATACAACGAGCCGCTCCGTGCGCAACCGCAATGACGACCACTTCGATGCATGCACGTCGCATGCACACCATACATTCTTTCTTTTTGTTTGTATTGCTACTAGCTAACTGCTTTCGCAGCCGTTATAATGTGTGACGAGTGACACAGTATGTAGTCTGTGTACATAAGAGGACATATTGGGCCATCCATTTGCTTATTCATCTGTCTGATGTCCCTCTCCTAAGATTGGGGCTGGGCCATGTGGTGCAGTCACATGTACTGTATGAAAAGGGCAAATAAAGAAAATGGCTGATAGTGATTTTGAACTTGTGACAGTTCTCATCAGGGGGCTTCACTGCTGCCCCTACCACTTGTCTATCTGACTGTGTTTAGGATACCAACTACCAATCTAATGTCCTACTTTGGGAGTTATGCTTAGTCAGCAGGCATGACTATGGTAAGTGATACCTGAAGCTGCATTGGTTGCAATTTGGGGAAATCATTGGGAGATAGGAGTCTCTACCATGGGAACCCAATGATTTAGAGCAGGAAAGGGCCTTTTGGTACACCTGCCGGCATTTGTGCATTGCCTTGCACTCCCCACGGTAGTCCATACTACTGTGGGACCCTCTTATGTCATCTGATATGGATTTGATCAAGACACAAATATGTGACTTGCCTCTCCTGAATCCTGAGTCCTTTTTTATTTATTTTTGTTGCTACAGACTAACTACAGTAGTATACTTCATTGTGTTAAGTACTGTATACATATTGAACCTGAGGGTGTACCTGCCAGGGTCACCTCATGGGTCCACATTTATGAATCTGTCTGTGTACCCCTACCTGTTTGGGGGTATGGGTATACCCCTGCCATTGCCTAGTTGGAGTGCTTGAATGGACTGTTGGCTTCAACTCATGTGTTGTGCCCTTGTCTGAGTTCAGTCTGGCACTTGGTGGAGAAGTGGAGTGATGGAGTGATGGAGAAGTGGTGGAGCAGAGCAGTGGAGTAATGGACAAGTGGGGGGTCAGATGGTCAGAGTGAAAACAAGAAGACTAGCTTCAAGTTGTTGATGGAGGACTTAGAGGACAGGACAAGAGGGGTGACTTTAGTTGATATTCAAACTGCAAAATACAGAATACAAGAAGGGTTTATATACTATGGTGACAGGTAAACACGGAGGGCACTAGAGTACCAGAGTGGAACAGGATATGGGTCAAAGCATTGGAAAGATAGGGAACAAGTCAGAATGAGTTAGAAGATGGAGTTAATAGATATGTCAAGTGACAATCAAAAGTATGAAGGATGAAGGAACAAGGCACAGGATGGAAGTATTAGAGATAAGTGGAAAGGTGGGATTGGAAATAAGTGGGAAAGCAGAAATGTGGAGTTGCTGATAGGCAGAAAAGCAGACTTGCTGATAGGCAGAAAAGCAGACTTGCATATAGGTGAAAAAGTGGACTTGGGTATAGGTGGAAAAGCGGACTTGATCTGGAGGAGCAGAGTTGATTTGTGTGGCACAGAATATGACACTGATCTGCCTTCTAAGCTAGCCAAGGCACCAAACATCACATACTATCTGGCCATTCATTCTGTCCCCCAGATGCAGATGGTGGAAAAACAGAGGAAATCAGTCACTCAATTATCAACTTCAATATCTCTCCCAGGCTCCTTACCATGTTCCCACCAGCAAATGTGGTACAACCAGTAGAGAAGTGACCTTTTCAGGCCCCACAGACCAATATATAGCTCTCAATCCCTCCTCCCTCCTACTGCAGGTGCTGCCCCAGATCTATCTCTTGACAAGGTCTGCATCTTGTATAGCCTCAGTGATGACATATGAACCAAGCTACAGAAAAACAGATATATGATCACAGAAACCTTGACATTTGTCCTTGTTTCAGAACTGTATGAAATGAGCTTCAAGTTTGGCAAAATTGCTGGGATGAAAGCTGTGATTCAATGCTGGGTAATGTAACCTTTCATCCATTTGGCTTACTATTTCACAGCATACACTGTTCTTGTTGCTCACATACATGATTGTTGCATGGCCCTCACAATCCTGTTGTAATTGTACACCCTCTTGCAGACTTTCCCTTGCACATTTCATCCAGACAATTTCAAAGTTCCAACTGTCACCTGCTAGAATTAATCTGTATGTATAAAGTACCCCATAGTGTCTGACATCAGTAAATCACTCTGTGTTGTACAATGCTGTGGAGCACTTCACAGTGCCTACAGTCCCACAGCTAGGTCCAAGTTGGACAATGTTGGACAGCTGCAACTTTGTTGTGAAGCACTGTACAGCAGGCCACAGCTCACTGATGTACTAGTCACTGCAGAAACAAGAAAATAGGCAGGGTTGGATAGAGTCAGAACAGCCACTGTAGGTAGACTCTAAACTGAGTCTTAGTAGCTAGTATCTATCTTGATTATAAATCAGAAGAGATGCATGTATCAGACTCAAACCAGAGTATGCTTTGCCTCAATTTGAGAATTCAGAATATTCCTTGGCTTCTAATGCTACATCCACATGGTGGCTGAATCATAAAAGAACTGACTGTGATCAATGTCAGAACCAGACAACAAAAAGGTATGGATACACTTGGATTAGGCAAATTCTCCATCATGGCTATGATGCTTCCAAAATGCCTCCTCCAGCAAAAAAAAACCACCCACCCCCAGCTTTCCTTTCTGCATCAACAACTGCATCAACAGCTTGCACAGATGTACAGTGACTCCATAAACTGTTGCAATGTGTGGCCTAAATGCAATGTGCAAAGCATATCACAAAAGGGCGTGAGAATCTCGCTTAGCTCTGGTGACGCGCATTGTAGTAGTCACTCCTGGCTACAAATCGGTCCCTTGGGTCATGTAATTTACTTCAGGGGCTGTGGAGATATGCCAATTATAAAACAGTAACACCACTGCAATGGTTTATGTACTCTATGATAAATTAGGGTATTTGGGAAATATCAGTACTTGGTATAGCCTCCCTTGGCCTTAATCACTGCCTCAA
>KN825769.1:0-13742 GCA_000827395.1 Paxillus rubicundulus Ve08.2h10 | reverse complement strand
ATATTTACTATTGGCTTTGCTGCATTGGAATATTTACTATCAGCTTTGGAGCATCGGAATATTTACTATCGGCTTTGGAGCACCCAAATATCTACCATCAGTTTTGTTGCATCAGAATATTTACTATGAGCTTTGTTGCATCGGAATATTGACCATCGGCTTTGGTGTATCAGAAGATCTACTATCAGCTTTGGTCCATTGGAATATCTGTTCTCGGCTTTGTTGAGTCGGAATATCTACTCTTGGCTCTGTTGTGTCTGAATATCTACTCTTGGCTTTGTTCTGTTGGAATATGTGGCATATCAGGATATTTACTATCAGCTTTGTTGCATTGGAATATCTACTATAGGGTGTTTTGGCACCTTGATATCTACTATCGACTTTGCTGCATCGGCATATCTCCTATAGGGCTTGTTGGCACCAGGACATCTAATTTAGTGTTTGCTCACCCCCAGTTAACAAACCTGAGGGTAGATATCCCAGAGTCCAGATCATCCATCCCAAGGCCAGTATCCATCCGCCCACCCCATACCTGCAAGTCACCCATTCCTCGGCCCATTTAATACCTACAGGCCAGCTCTTCCTCAGCCCATCCAACACCTATGGGTCACCCATTCCTCAGCCTGTCCAATACCTATGGGCCAGCTATCCCTCAGCCTATCCCATACATACAAGTCACCCCTCCCTTGGCCCATCCAACACCTACAGGCCTGATATCCCATCCCTCGGCCCATACAACACCCACGAGTCATCCATTCCTTGGCCCATCCAATACCTACAGGACAGCTATCCCTTGGCCCACCCAAGGCCTACAGAATCCCCATATTGGCCAATCCATTCCACACAGACATAGCTCAATCAGCCCATCCATTACTCAAAATGCCCTTACTAAAATATCTACTCAGCTGGCCCATATCATACGGGATTTTCTCACACCTTGGCCCATCCGTACACTATGACTACAGGTTGTAGGTTGGCCAATGGTTGGCTGGCCCATGTGGTACAGGTTTTTGTCAACCTCAGCTGGCCGTATCCTATGGTCCAAAGCACTACATGGGCTCCTCAATGCTCCCTTACCCACTGTACATGAAGGGGACGACCTATCAGTCAGCTGGGAATCAGTCGGCAGGCAAGGAGGAAGAGCACAGTTTGCAGGCACCCCACCACCACCACCACCCCAGCCTCACCCTCTCTACCTCCTTACCACACACCCCACTGCTCCTTCTGTACATGGTCACTCAGGCAATCTGGGTACTTGTTATCCACAGTTACAACACAGTACCAACCTCATTGATAACTTAAAAGGAGAAGTCTAGATGTGACTTAGAAGCTCTGTGCACCTAAAACGGCCGGCGGGAACAGTGGACTGGTGGGATCACAATCCACACCAGGGCATCTGCAGGAGCAGAGAAATGTAGGGGCATTGGGCCCTGTAGACTAGTTTAGTAGTGTCTTACATAGGGCTTTGCCCCAACAGGACAATAAACTGGAAAAAAATAAAAAATAAAAAATAAAAAAGTGAACACTGAAACTCTGAGCAGTCCCACCTGCAGAGGTATGAACTCCAATGTTCTGGAAGTGCTTAGGTTATGTCGTGATTTCCTTTTCCTACCTCGTGCATGCCCCACCGTGATCTAAAGGTTGCTTCCTTTTTCGTTTTGTTTCTCTCTCTCTCCAGATTGCTCTTTTCTGGTTTCGCTGACCCCTATCGCATTTATCACGTGACCTCGCGTGCTCGCCCTCCCGTCGGCCTCTAGCCTGCCTTCCCACACACACCGAATCCTCTCTCCACAGAATTTCCCTAGTGTCCTTTCCCTTCCGTCACTCTGAATCTTCAGATTTCCGAATCCTCTGTTTCCTCCTTTCTCTCCTCGTTCACGTCTTTACTCCTTCGTTCCCAGTTCCCTCCTTCCTCTTGACTCGCCCAGCAATTTTAATATACGAAGGTACGTTGACGAGGCACTATTATCATTTACTCAGCCACTTGTGACTTTTGGTTGGGCCTAAGCCCTCGCTGTCGTCCCAGTGTACCCGTGACATGGCCAGCCCCACTGCAAGCTTGCTGATTCAATTTTGGCAGTATTTGGGTATACGTGCCATTACCCTAAACTTATTTCACCAAGTGCAACATGGATGTTCAGAAGTTCAGACGACTCAAACTTCTGGGCTTCCTTCTCTGTCCTTCTCGTCCCACATCTTGAACAGCGCCTGACCGAGTGATTTTCCTAGAGCATAAGCGAGCGGAACAGGAACAGCGTTGCCGATCTGACGAAGTCGCTGTTCAAAAACACCGTCTTAGCTTGACTCAGTACCGCATTTCGAAAAGGGAGACGCACATCTGCTACAACCTTATTCGGAGCATCGTTGACAGATAAAAATTCGTAATGGTCAGGGAATCCCTGAGCACGAGCACATTCCTGGACGCTAAGAATGCGCTTTTGCTAGAGGGTGGGTTGAGGTGAATCGACACTGTTTGCCTTTTCATTTCACCCCTAGAATCACTCACAGACGGGTGGAGCACGGCACCACCTTTGGTATTGGGCGCGAGGGTAGTCAACGCAGTGGCAAATACGTGATTGGCGTCCAGGCGCTTGTAAAGACCTGCAAAATGGTTGTTGTCGTGGACGAAAGACGAAATCAGACGATCAAACTTACTTGCGTATTTTTTCTCCGCATCCTTCTTGTTTGCAAGTTCCATCCGTAGTTTGGCTGGGAGACCTGGAAGCCGTGTCAACATCCTAATGAGATGAAAATATATTGTTTCGACTTGCTGAACTGATTTGCTCCCGCTTTTAGCGGAACGGCGCAAACGCTGAGGGGCGAATCAACAAACAACGCAATCAGTGGAGGATTGAGCGCACCGCTCTGCCACGTTTGGACGCCATCGCCTCGTGTAGTGGTATCTTATGTCTTGGTTTATTACACCGTCTGGACATTGTCGCATCCACGCTTGATATCGACTCAGAGGCTCAGAGATGTGTTTTCGCGGCTGCGAGAAGCCGACGTAGGGAGGCTTCGATGCTTGGAGGGGGCAGAAGGCTGGGATCATGAGGACGTTTTTGCGTGTCTGGGATTCCTTCTTATCGTCAGGTGTAGCCTTGATGGTAATGTGCGGGTTGGTCCTGGTGACAAACTCTCAGTCTCATCAAGAGTTCCGGCGCTTGAGAGATGCAAACCAGTCAAACGGGGGCTGCGAAAAAAACATTGAAGAGAAGCCACAAATGAAGGCCGTCCTGAAGGTCGTACCAAGTCCCCAATGGCTTCATGAATAGTGACGAAATGCAAGGGCGCAGAACGATCGCCGTCCAAACCATCCTTACATTTGTTTCGTGTAATAGGGGGTAATGCTGAACCAGTCGGTAGTCCAGCGCGCCACAATTCTGTCGGAGAACAATGTGTCGGGATCGGCCATTCTGGCATTAAAACATCACGGCGTGCTCCCCAGAAGATGACTCGCTTTCGACCTTGGGGTGCACCATACTGAGCGGCTTGAAGGATGGCAAACCGACATTGGTATCTGCATAATTTTCCAGAATCAATTAATTGACGCGATAGTGATATAATTACAACATACCCTATAGACGCCAGGACGCGCTGAATGAGTTTGACGACTGCAACTTGGATGCCGTTCTTCTTTGAAGACGTCTTTTGATGGTGGACCAAAATTCCAAAGACGTTCTCGAGCAGTAGATACATCGGCCGGTAGAATTCGACGTACGACAACATGTTGCAGACAAGAGTGCTCCTACATAGAGACGCACCATAAGAAACTGTTAGAAAGCAAGAATGGAAGAAGTACCGAATATCAAATTCTTTCTGTTGTGGAACGCAGAGTATGAGAATGATGTATATCGTGCTGTCTCTCAAAGTTGGCGGGCTAACCTTGTTGTGATTCATCAGGGAGAAACTTTGACATGGCGGACCTAGTGATCTCCTTTCGTTAATGCCCAAACATGCGAAAAATACTCAATTACAAACCTCCATAAATAAAGTCTACATCACCTTGCTTCGGCATGGGAGGCAGTGGTTTCTTGTTATCCAACGAAAGCAGTGGCTTTGGATGCTTGTTCTCAGTGGTATCGATTGCATGGTGTAAACATAAATTAGTGCATTGATTGTACACAATAGTTCCTGGATGATTGCGTCTGCAGGAGAAGTGGTGAGAACGGGATGGTATTGGGGTGCAGATCAAACCTCACTGATAAGTTCGTGCTGCGCTCGGCGAAAACTCGATGGCCCATCTAGTCTCTACAAATCCCGACAAATCAAACCCAGTCCCGAGGCCTCCAGCTCCTGCAACCAAGCGTCAGAGTCGTGTTGAAGACATGAAACCCAAGTCTTACCACTGAATAATTCCAACCCACGAAGACGGCCGTGTCGCTCAAGGAGTCGACGCTGCCTTTCTAAAAGTTCTTCCCTTTCCTGACGACACTTGGTGCAACACCGATACTCATTTTTTGGCCAGTCATCAAGGTCGTCAAGACACTTGACATTGAGTGAGGAAGCTTGTTGATTGACGTAGTAATGGTCATCATGCTTGACCCACTCGTCGATAATGGCGGTGTCACGTTTATGAAGGACGTAACATATTCCCTGCAAGTCTTCGTCGTACACCGTCTCTACCTCATCTGTTTTGAACAGCCGTCGCTACTGGGATCATGAGCAACCAGCAACCATCCTAAAAAGGTACTCACATCATCAAAACGCAATAGCCCGTACTCGTCTTTCCTCCTCATCCTCCTCACAACATCATCGTACCTGCCGAACAGCCGTACCGTGACTTCGATAGGAACCCTCAAGCCCTTTACCTTTACAATCTGACCAATCTTGTAGACTGTGTGAGGCTCTGTCCGCTTGATGTACACAAAGTCGTGGACATGGTAACAAAACTCGTGTTGTGCAAAGCCACCACCAGGAAGAGGACGAGCGTGGGCAATGCTCGACTGCATTGCCTGTAGACCGCAGGATAGACATTGTTGGTGGGGCTCGCAGTGCGCGAGGGCGCGCATTGTCTGTTCCGCGGAAAGGGAGATTAGGGAGGCATCGGGGCTGTTAAACATCAAACTACTGATCAGCGAGACGACATGTCAGAGCCAGATTAAAGATTTCAGATATAGCGAACAGAACAGCTGGCCATACCTACTGAAAAAGTCGTTTTCCTCGATGACATCTGCTTCGATCGGCTCGGGGGCATCTGGATCAAGATCTTGGAGGTTACACTTCTGCGATATGGCATCAATGTCAATATCCGCGCAGTCCGTCAGCATGAGATAGAGAGCCTGTGAATGCCCGAGTTCTTGGAGAAGGCTCTTGGAGCTATGCGTAAGCCACTGGCCGTGAAACTTCTTGTTCCCTCTTTCGTCCTGAAACAGGTAGCGTATGCGGCAGAACCTGCGGAGAAATAGTCAAGCAATGGGAGAGTTGATGGGCTACCTGCTTACCAATGTGAATTCGCGAGGGAGTTGGTAGACTGAGAGGGTTCGTGGCAATAGTTCTTTGCACGCGCCTTGTTCTCATCTATGCCAGGCTCCACCATGATTGTATCGCCTACCTGCAATATAGATGAACCACAGTCCAGGACGACCATCCAGAGATACCTACTATATAAACGACACCGTCCACCAAGACAGACTGGTAATAACCCGGATGATCTGCAGGCTTCCCCCACTTCACCGACGCTGGGTTCGCCAGGTGCACGACAGATGCCTGGTTTGCCTCTGGCTCGTCCACGTCGATATCCTCTGCCTCCAGCTTACCCGCAACCTTGATGTTTTGTTCAAAGAGCAAATGCGCAACGCGCCCGACAACGGCGGTGACGACGGTGGGGTTGCGGTGTTCCAGGACTTGAAGTTCGACATTTCCTGAAAAGGGATGAGCCTGCGAGGGGCGACTGCGAGATCTAGATTTGGGTTTGAAACAAGTGTTAAGTTCCTCTTGATCTTCGTACGTCGTGTCCTGTCCGAACAGCGTACGCATGACTGGCGTACGTCGGATATTGATCTGTTCGTCTTCATGCAGCTCGTCGAGAGTAGCAAGCAGATATGGTTTCTGTTGAAGGACGAGATAACAATAAGCTGGCGGTATTACCAAGAAGTACTCACGACATCGTCACTTTGCAAGTCCCATTCTGTGATGCTGCGCCCTATCATTCCCTGGGCAATACGGACGTCCTCTGGAGATTCGGGGGTGATTTTGAGAGATTTCACAAAATCTTGATATTTAAGCCTCGGCTGAGACATGGCAGAGGAGACAAGAAGGTGCAGGATCCGATGTTTCAACCAAAATCCAGTGTAAAAAGGTTTATAATGAGAAGAAGGCATGTCCAAGATGTACCACGCATGCTGTGTAAGTATGTATATGTTGCTTCGGACAGAATCAGGTAGACCTGAAGGCAGATAAGGTAGTACTTTACCTGTCCAGTCGGCGGCCACATTTTTTCACATCATGTATCGTGAACCTCTTGATCTGGGTAAGCTTGAGGCGTTGTACGCGATCTTCGCGTAGTTGTGATGAAGAGTCCTCATCCTCGTCCTCTTCCTCTTCATCCCATTCCTCTTTGTCTATCCATGCCTTGACAAAACCGGAGGCATTGTATGAACGACGAGTGAGCTGGAGCTCGAGGAGCTCGGCAATGGGAACGAGGCACTTTGTACCGTTGTCATATATGGTGAAATCAGTGAGAACACGAACTGGGACGCTTTGCTCGTCCTCGGAGTCTGAGTACTCGACTGGGTCCGTTTCGCCGATGACCTGAAAGTCCGCGGTTTCCGCGAATTCATGTTCTCTTTTTCTGTGAAATACAGGCTCTGTTGAGAGTCAATGACATGACGGGTGAAGGTGAGGGATGAACGTGCCTTGCGGGGGGCTGAACGCGCGAGGTTTGGAGCTGTGCGGAGGATTGGGGGACACGTCGCTGGCTGTGGGGGTGCGTTCATCTGAATCACTATCCAGGTTCTGCATGAGGGAGATGTCAGTGAGGCGCAGTAAGAGTATTATTGGTATCAAACACTCGCGTTTGGAATTAGCTTGGAAGACTGGTCCTTGCTCCTTTTGCGAGGGGTATCCTCAGGTTGACTCTCCGAAGAGAATGATGGTACGCGTTTCCTTGAAGTGGACACCGTTGAGGGAGGTGGCCCATGTCTATATCTTGATGCCATGCAAGCTATACCGTATCAACAAAAGTGCTCGAACAGTAGATGTGCAGGCATTGCCTTGTAGGGTTTGTAAACACAGCCAAACCCGACGTCCTCCATACCTCCGCTTGTGACGATCTTGTATTGGCTATGTAAGGAAAGCAAAACCTTAGAAGGCTTTGCACGGCTTGTATATGGAGACTCACATCTTGCATTGCCTTGTATTATAATGTAAAGTTTATCAAGCTAGATCTGTACATGGTGCCTATGGAAATCATAACAGTGGCATTGACGAAGTCTGTGATTCATTTGCCAGACGGTCCACAGGACGGGTATCAAAGTCAATTAATATGATGATCATAGCTCCCCACAGCCTTCGTACTCATCAGTATCGTCATCCTCCCCATCTTCGGGACCAAGTTCGTCATCAACAGTATTGACCTCGTCACCTCCATCTGCCTCATCAACCACTCCGTCATCCTTGTCACCTCCATCCCCATCCGCTTCAACTTCCTCAATTCCAACATACCCAAACTCCTCCATTTCTTCGTCTAGCGCATCTGCATCTGCATCCGCTTCGTCAACTCGAACCCCCCTACTGTCTTCCGCTGCTGTGGCATCACCATCATCGTCACCATCTGGCTCGTCAGGTGCTGCTGTCGAGTGTACATCAAGAGCATCCCGATCGTCAAGAAAGACCTGAGTTGTTTCACGGATTGATTTGTGACCTACGCCCCCACCATGGTATCGCATTATCATGTCACGATCGACAAATCTGTAGATACTCACAATCAGCACACACTGAGAACTTACGGAGTAGGAAGACTTACATGTTGACATAATAAAATACCCAATCTTCATTGTTGTCACAGATGGGACGTGCAATGGAGGGAGGAAGTAACCTATCCATATGACCATACGCAAATGCGGGGATCAGGTGAACGGCCCGAACGATCTCCCTCGGGTCAAGGAACCCAAATGCTCCAGGCATGTCGTATGGAATGAAGCCCAGTCGGTGAAGTCGTTTAGCCTTCCAGCCTGACCTGTAATTGTTAGGATCCAATCCAAACCATCGTACCCAGAGAAAGTCCATTCGCTGGGGCTCAGTATTCTCGCCAGTACGCACAACCATTGCATGGAATATGCCAATTATGCGGGCATACCAGTAAGGGTGGGTGGCATCGTTCTCGCGAGATAGGACCATTACATCAGCATGCATGCGTGGATTGAGCGAATCCTGGTTGCGGCGTAGATCATATGTCGTATAGTTGATGCGGAGGACCTTGTGACGGTAGATGCGATCACCTGTTAAAACAACACTGTTTCGTTCCTGGGCACTAAACTCCATCTCGTCTCCGTCATACTGCCGATTTAGAAGACGCCCGAGTAAATGATCTTTAAGACGGGGAAGGAAGTCCTTTGTGGTACACGTTATGAGACTCCACATATCACTGTGTGATCAAATACTCACCTCCAAGGCAGGATCGTCTGGGTGTTGTCCCAGCCATCGACTAACATGCAGAAAGTATCGATTGGAAGCTGACATATGGTAGTGGTCTTTTGGGTTTGAGTAGGCAAGCGGTTCACATTCATCAAACCGCAGGGTGACATTCTCCGCCAACGTGGCTGTGGAAGGTGTGACTTGATGGGCAGCATTCTTTCCCTTCTGAGACTTTGTAGTCGCCAAGTTGCCTCCAGACATCCGGAACAGGATCCTCTCTCGGCGTTGTTGTTTGGCAATCCCAGATGTATATTGAGCCTTGCTGACTTTCGGATAAAACTTCTTTGCGCGCCGGTGTTCAAGTTCACCCTTCAAAGAGTTTCAACGCTCAGGCTACTAGCCTGAAGATCAATAGTAGGGCATGAGGCGGCTTACCGTCTGAGTTGAATAGTTGTCTGTTGTCCCATATTGTCGTATCGTGCTTACATAATCACCAAGAGCATGCAACTTATACGTTTGAAGGTTAAAGCGCCTGATTTTGGGCCCCTCAGCCTGGCTGGCTCGTATAGTTGCTTGCTGCATCTGTTGACCTTGGGCTACTTTCCGTGCTTTCCGTCGACTGCGGGCAGCTTCCTCGTTAGGAAGGTCCCTTGTTACATACTCTTTCTCTGTTTCCTTGATGAAGTGTCGCAGATTCCTCCCCAGCCTTGTTGTCGATGTATCAAGGAATCCTAGAGTTGTGTCAGTGTGCATTCGAAGCTTGGCCAGTCCATGCCATGTCGCCAGCTCAAAAAGAAGATCAAGGACCATGTCGTTGAACGGGGATGGAAGAAGATGGTCAAAAACAGGTATGGCGCACTAACAATGTGTCATCAGTGCCAGTGTCCTACTAGTTCAGGCCACCAATGACGGAACTTACCTGTAGAAGATCTTCAAAGTCTCGTGCTGCCAAACGCTTCATCGCAGATGCGTTGTTATTAAATCGACGAATCGTCCCGCGCCCAAATGTTGGCACTTCTCGGAACCTGTCACGATGCAAGGCTGTAAGCACTGAGACTTTTGATGAGTGACTGGAATTTATTTTCATACCTGTGATTGAGCTTTTGAATGACATCATTACCATGCGCGTGAAGTACACGCAGCAGGTGAGTGAAGATAGCCTTCCAAACACCTAGTTCGAACTCATGGAGCAAATCGGGTACAAAAAGTGAGTAGAAATTGACTCCAAAACGCGCTAGTCGAATAGAAAATGCGCTCTACCAATAGAAGATTCAGTTGCAGTGGTAAGAAAAGAGGACATCCTGATGTATGCACCATAGTTGGGTTCAGAGATTGTGGGCCCAATAGTCGTTTCACATACACACTTGCAATGTTGATCCCCTCGGTGTAGATCCATTTCTGCACTCTTTGAATCTTGGCCCAGATACTGTCATCATCCTGGCGAATGTCCCTTTCACGTCTTCGTCGATCTGCCTTTGATCCAAGGTCGCCAATCTTCTCTTTGGGTGTAAAACATCGTGGGCAAGGACATTGAGCGAGAAATTTGATACTCGCCAAGAGTGTTCTGACAGTGATTGATTTAGCTGTAATGCCAGTTGAATTAGGGTTCTGCTTACTTCTCAGGATAATCTGCAGAATATGTAAAAAACCGCGGGAACACACGGCGACGGATACCATCCAAGAACTCAACAACAATCCCGAACTCATAGGCATGCATGAAGTCGTCATCAATCAACAGAAGCCATACTGCCTGCATGAGCTCGTGTCGACAGTGTGTGAGAACGTCCGCTGTTATGGCTTTTTGGAATGTTTTCTCGTAGAAGTCGTGTAGCGAGTCAGTGATCTAAAATAACAAAGGAAAGGTTATCATATATAATTGTGGACCTAATGCTGGGGTAATCGTACCTTGGGAATATAGGCCAGATGATGTGCCGCAAAACTTGTTGGCTTTCCACGAATATACTTGGACTGATTTCCGAAGTACATATATATGGGCCAAAGTGATGCGGTTCCGAATGATGCCAGGTGTGTTGAATCTGACCAAAGCATTATAGAGGCGATGACAGTTTCTAGAGTACATCCATCACTGCGAGGCTGCAAGTGGATCTTCTCATGTTCTTCAATCATCGCGGGAGAATTGTAGACTTCAGAGTAGATATGCTCTGTGGGTTTGTTTGGAGATGGGGAGTACGATAACGCAAATGGAGTCAGATGGAATTGCTCAGAAGTTTTTGGCTCACGACAAGCATTCTTGATGACCTCAATCAATTTTCTATGGAACAAGCCAGGTACTTCGAAGAATGGTGATTCTTCAATCGAGTGGTGTGATACACCGTCTGCGGGAAGATGGATTTTGACTTGAGTCTCTTTCCACCCATCACCTGATGAGAATGATGATTGTATATCTTCGGGGTCAGCTCCATATTCATCAAGCCGGCCAACTTCTTTCGCTGCGCGAAATCCCTTCAGATCTGCAGGGTTAAAATCCTCTGCCAGAATCACTTCATTGACGAGACGATCTAACTCTCCCAGGGACTTCATGGTTGAGCCACTGTAAAACCATTGCATCAACCGGTATGTTGATGCAGTGAGAAATGGCTCGAAAAACTTCTCTTGCACTGATCTCAGTGATCCCCCGAAACCAGACCACCATGGCCGGGATCCTGGCTGGTCAGGAGCAGCCAGAAAGTGTGGCGAGTCAGATATATGAGCAAGGGTTGCGAAATTATCTGGATCATGTGTTGGGAGAGGTCCAAGGTACGTTCGAAAAATGCCATAGTGATCTGGCGGTGTTTCCGTGACTCGAGCATCAGGAGTGATTGGAATATCAGGTGATGCAAGTGGTAATCCCAATGTATCATCATGATGCCCCACATCAGGTTCAGGGACTTGAATGGGCTCGGGAGATGGAGGGGGGAGTGGTAGACTGGGAGGCAAAGGTGGCAGGTCATCCCGAAAGCGTTTTGGTAAGCGGCGAGTGCGTGTAGGAAGACCCGACGGCCGATATTGTGGTGGGGGTGGAGACGGTGCATGTTCAGGCTTAAAACAATTATTTTCTGAGTGTTTTATGTTTTATGATGTAAAACATACTGGTTCTTCAACACTCTGACGCATTGCATCATGCTCACGCTGCATGGCTGCTTCATCCTCAAGGCGCCGGAGTTTGACAGCTGGACAGTATTCTCTGCCTTGCAAGTAGAGATAAGGTGGATGGCATGATGGACATTAGCAAGGGAAAGCTTGGATGGCCGACCTCCAGTGGACTTCTGCAGCTCTGAGTGCTCTTTGGCACAAAGCCTAGAGATGGTAGAGGTATGAAAACCAGTGGATGTGGCAATAGAGTGACCAGAATGACCAGAGTCAAGCATAGTAATGATGGTATTCTTTTGGGTAGCAGAGAGGGATCACATGATTATTGTGGTTGAAAGGAAAGAGGTATGTGAACTTTTTCAAACTCAGACATAGTATTTATATGTGTATATTTGTTTGTAGCACCAAACAACTGCAGCTATCCCTTCATTTCATTGAAATTCCACCTCTCAAGTTAAGAGTGCATAAACTGTTGCAATGGTATCACTGTTTTATAATTGCCATATCTCCACAGCCCCTGAAGTAAATTACGTGACCCAGGGACCGATTTGTAGCCAGGGGTGACTACCACAATGCGCATAACCAGAGCTAAGTGAGATTCCAATGCCCTTTTGTGATATGCCTTGCACATCACATTTAGGCCAAACATTGCAATGGTTTATGGAGTCACTGTATGTGGATGATCATGGACCTACCCTCAGTCATAAGATAATGAACTGAGGGAAGATGGAAATTATTGTATGTAGTCATATATAAGTAATTGTCAGTTTGAATACAAACTATTATTCCATGAGAGGCAATGGTGTCATTGTGCATCCATGTGCCAACACTCCTCCTCCTCAACTTGACCACATCCCCCCCTCATGACTGGAATCAGTGCATGCCCATATGTGCTTTCAAATGTTCAAAATCTCCATGTGCTAACAGATTTGTGAATGCATTGGCAATGTTCAATTTGGAAGCAACTGTTCAAGCCAGGAGCTTGTAGGAGTGCTATTGCACTGATTGGGTCAACTCAGGGAGCTGAAATAAGCTGGGGACTGGAGTCCACTGTGAGTAACGAAAGACTAACTACAGTGGACTCTGAGGACTATGGGCGACCTAATGGAAACAAATGTAAACAGATGAAGTAAACTGCAAAGTAGAAGTTACAAGTCATTGCTCTGCTTGGGCAGAGCAATGGGAACAAACTGAAATGCTCAACTGAGTTGGTATCTAGGGTAAGTTGAGGTGTAAAATTGAATGGGATAGGTTAGAAGTGAAAGGAAACACTTGTGAGCACTGTATGAACAAGATAAAGTGTAAAATGGGCACAGAGTGCAAAATCACCACAAGGAACAGCAACATGGTGGAGTTGTAGTTGTTGATTAATGATGTGTTTGTGAATGAAGTTGTAATGCATGTCAATATGTTTTATGCAAATGTGGAAAGATGGATCTTCCAATAATGCTATTCCACTGTTGTTGTTGCATATCAAAGGAGATGCAGTAGGTTGTTTCAGTCCAATCCTGGCTAGCAACATGCCAGTGCATAGCCATAGGAGCTCTTGGGAGGCTTCAGTAGTGGAAATGTACTCAGCTTCACATGTAGATAGGGTGACAATCTTTTGTTGACTTGCACTCTGAGTGATCACACCAGATCCTAAGGAGAAACAATGGCTGCTCACAGATTTGTGTGTTTTGCTACAAGCAGCAAAGTCGCTATTGGTGAATCCAAGCAAGTGAGCTGCATGCTCCCCCCAAGTAGCAGATGGAGGTCACATGTTCCCTTGAGGTAGTGCAGGACACACTTTGCAGCTTTCCAATGAGTACTATTGAAATGGTTCAGGAACTGACAAAGCTGATGAAGAGCAAATGCAACATCAGCAAACCAACCTTTTTCAATAGCCGAGCACACAGAGCCACAGGTGCACCACAGTGCACTCCAGATTCCCACGGTTGCTACAGCTTGCCACAGTTGCCTACAGATGATCCAGTAGTGTCCGGCAGCACATCAAAAAATATATCTCGTGTTTTTTCTTAGGATACAACTACTAGATAATTATCCACCAAAATGCGTACAAATTATCTACTTATTTG